>CANXYA011255034.1:0-10591 GCA_948193465.1 Acalypha hispida
GAGTAGTAAACTTGAAAGTTTGAAGTTTAGTTAGTCAAGTTATTGAATTTCCATAGTTCATATTTGCTAACTTTGTTTCAAGAATTGTTTAACTTCTTAATAGCCTTTATCATACCTTTACCTTAAGCCACATTACAACAAAAGAAAAGACCTCTTGATTGTTGTTTTGGTTCATATTTAAGTGGTGGAGATTTGATTCCTTTGAAAGCATATGACAAGATCCTATTTATATATGTGATTGAGTGATTTGTTTTAAATACCCTTTAAACACCGAGTGATTTGAGCGATATCTTGTGAGGAGTATTGTATTCATACTATTAAGTGTCTAGTGGTTGTGCTTATGGCGTTTCTACCTAGTAAGATAATTGGTTGAATTGATTGATTGTTTCTTAATTCTATTTTCATTTTTCTTTTACATAGTAAGAATATTTATTTTTAGTAGTTGTTATTTTTATTTGAAACTTTGACAGTTTCTTTTAATTGTTTTCTTTTGGTTAAGTTACTTGGGGACAAGCAACAATTCAAGTGTGGGGATTTTGATAAGCCAAAATTATATCCCTTTTTAGGATGTAATTTGTGCATATCTAGTATATATTTTGGATTATAATTAGTGTTTATCGAATATTTTACCCATATAATACACTTGATTATTGTTTTGGTTGTATAGAGTTGAATGGAGAAATTCGTATGAATTTGTGCTTGAAATTGGTAACATATCTTCATAAGAGATGGCAAGCTTTAAAGGATCGAAACAATGTTGAATGGAGCTCAAAAGTGTTGCAAATCAAGGTACTTTTGGTGTATGATATGAGTATGATTGAAGACGTAATGAAATTTGAAGAAAGAAGTTAGAAATTATCACTAAACCATCATAGCGGCCTTGACAAGGCTGGTAGAGGCCTCTATGATGGTCTCTACAAGCAAAGGAAGAAAGGAGTTGAATTTGAGGCTGGTAGCGGCTTGGACGGGGCTCGTAGCGGTCGCTACCATGACCGCTACGAGGCTCCAATAGCTTTTGGGAAATTTTGATGAGAATTGAGCTGCATGACGTGTTTTGATATTTTGGGCTTAACTCTCTCATTCGAAGCCCATTTAAGGTGATTCAAGTTGCTAATTAAAGCTAAGTCAAAGGGTTACAAGATTCTTATGATTTGAAATCAATATTTGGAAGATTTGTAGGCCAAAATATCTAAAGAAGATCGAGTACGAATTTAAAAAGCGAAAGAGAATCCAAGTTTGAATAGATTCTACTCTCCTACTATAAATACAACTCTTATCATTCCAAGAAGGAGAGAGCAGAACATATATCATTATTGAACATTTTCTCCAGTAGTTTTAATAGTTTTTATTTGTAACACAATCGAGATTCACTTCGAATCGAGATTGTGACTTTGTTTATTCGGCTTTATGCTTAGTTTGATTTTAGCTACAACTATGAGTGGTTAATCTCATCCCCATTAGGGATTAGCCCAAAAACTATGAAGTTTAATTAATAAATTCAGTTTTCCATTCAATCAAATGAGTTTAAATATCTTCCATTGAGCTTAAAGCTTGTGTTAAACTGGCCGCTTAATTCACAAGATCATGGTGGAGTTGTTTGGATTGGTAGTCACTCAACTTTGCGGAGCTATGGATGATTGTTAGATCTGGTGAGCCTTGGTCGGTAAGTGTAAGTCTTGGATACTCGATATGATAGCTTATTAGTTGATTATATAGATTGTTTATTATTTGATGCCTTGGTCGGGTTTGATGTAAACAGCTCTATGTAATTGATTTAGTTAAAATTCAGAATGTTGGGTTTTAATGCTTTGGGAATCATGAGTTATAAACTATATTGGATTGAGAATTGACTGTTAATTAGATGGATTAGAATAGTGGCTGGTCTCTAATGCTTTTTAATATAGAATTTAGTTTAAGTTTAGTTTATAATCTGATTGATTAATAGAGATTGACAACCTTTGTTGATTAATCGAATATTGTGTTTGGTTTCAATATTGCATATTTGTTTATTTAGTTTGTTATGTTACAAATCAGTTCCAAATTAAATTGAAACCGCTCTAGACTATAAGGTTTGTATTATATTGGTGATTAGACGACAATTCTCGTAGGACGATATCTGTACTAACCAAAGTACTCACTTTCGTGATTGTATTCTGTGTTAACAAAGGTTATGTGAAAGCCTTTTTGATGAAGAAGTTTGGCCAGTTATAGCATTGGATTAATATGGCCTTGTATTGGAAATGGAACGCAAACTGCATGAGGAAGAAAATTTTCAGAAGCTATGGAACCCATTTTTGCTATCTCTAATGTATTTTGTTTTTCTGCTAACAGGTGTCGATGAAATGGAGGTGTATCTATCGTTTACAGTTGAATTGTATTTGTATTATAGAAACGGACAAATAAAATTTTTTGTGGTGCATGTAAAACTGACCAAGCGCAGTATAATGACCGATACGATAATGAATATGAGGTTCAGAAAAATTTTTACGTGAAAGAAGCTTTGGAAAGTTTTATTGACCAAATGAATTACTTATTCATCAAGGCATTCATTTTAATCACTTAGCCGCCCACAAGGGCTGACTTACCTTATATGTCCTCCTCAAACATTTTATTGTTTTAATTTAATCTTTTAAGTTTTAATTTTTCAATTATATTTTACTATTTAATATCTTCAAAATCTTAAATATTTTTCTTTAGGCAGAAGGATCAAAAAAACCCTTAACATATTTGACTCAATGCGAGTCCATCCCTAATGTCCTATAATACCCGATTATCCCCTTCAACTTTCTTAAAATTAGTCATAAGAGCCCTTTTGACTGATGGTTGACTAACACCGTTTAAAATATAAGAACAATGATGTAAAAAGGAAAAAAAAGAAAATTCTCCATCTATGCTCTTCTTCATCTGTCATCACTGTAATTCAATTCTATTTCCACCGACCATTCAACATTCTTTTTCTATTGATTCATTTCCTTTTCTATTCCCATGTTCGTCAGCTTCTGATGCTACTTTTTTCTTCAATTTTCTCAAATTTATCATTATGACACGAACCACCATTTTGTACGCAAATCACTGCGAAACCAAGCGTCAATCATATAACAATTTCCACAGAAAATGAAATGCATATGTAATATCTAAAGATTTTTGTTTAAATTTTTATATTTTTATCATTGCAATTAAATTCTCACATTTCTGAAATACTCTTCCCAAGGTATAATCATATTTATAATCATGCAATTCTTCAGTTTCAGATTTTTTTAGAAAGCATCAACAGGCATACCGTATAAATATAAAATCAAAATTTGAAAAAGAGGCATCAAAACATACAACTTTACTGCCATATGAAAACCCATTTTCTATATTATTATTCCTTTTTCAAAAAAATCGACAATCACGTATTTGATTAGATAAATGAAGTCGGAAATGGGTACAATTCATTTTGAGAATAGTTGTAAACAAAATTAATTAATTTTTGATTAACAATAACAAAGTGAAAGAAAAGGTAATGGTTCAGTAGAAAAAGAAATAATAAAGTAATGGTGCCTTACAAAACGAAAGAAAGAAGAAAACCAGTGAGATGTTGGCGAAGTGATGCTGGTTTTCTACTTCCAAAGTTCTTTGTTTTTATTTTTTGAATTTTTAATGTTTAAGAAGATAGCACACATGTCAGACTATGATTGGATGATGTTGTGATGGCTTAGTCAACAGTAATTTGTGGGTCCTCCATTAACTAAAAATAAACTGAGTTAGATTGAAGGGCATATTTGATAAAATTTAGAAACATGAAGGATTTATTTGAGTCTTATATAACATTAAAGGTGTACTCGAACTGAGTCAAATAGGTCAAGAGTTTTTTTTGACCTTTATGCCTTTTCTTTATGTTTTTAGTTTTTTTTTTTTAAGTTTTCTATATTTAATCATAAAATCATATTATATTTTATAATTTAACTTCTTAATTTTTATATTTTTCAACTTTACGTGTTTAATTACGTGAGCATAACTTTTCGTTTTAATTATAACACTTTTTAACTTTACGTGTTTAATTACGAACGAGAGTTAACACTTGTACGCTTGATGAAAAGTAGAGTTCATGTTTTGAAATCAAACCTCACTCATAATAGAGGGATTAGTAGGACGTCTGACCCCTTACTGTAAATTAGTATGAATCTAAAATACAGATGAACCACGTAAAAGACGACCTATAAATTTTTTTTTCTGTGATTAATTAATTATTTTGTTTGAGATATTTAATGGTTAGAAATCAACAAAATTAGATAACTAATAAATTAATTTTAAGGTGTAGTCAACAAAATCGAATTCATAGTTCTTGTTTTCCTTTTTCAGGTGGTGTCGTTTATAGTTCATTAGATAGCATTTTCATTATAAGGTGATTACTTGATGTACTAAACTTTGTTCTGTTGTTTGCTTTTATGTTGTAGCCTCTTGTACAGCGAAAGCATATATAAGTTGCAAATAACTTTCCACATCTTGCGGTAGTAATGAAATTCAATTTACCTATCAAAAAAATTTGAAGGTTTAGGTTTAGGAGACTTTATAGGCAATTTAAAAGTTTAGTGTTGAGCAATGCTTTATAAGATGGTAGAAAGTTGAAACTATTTTTTAACATTATATAGTGTTACAATCTAATGTAGCAATAACATATTATTATCTATCATTAGTAAAATATATCATCTATAAAATTTAAAAATTTAATTAATTATTTTCTTCAAAAGATGACATAGTGGAAAATAGACAACATATATAATCAATTATAAGATTTTATTAATACGAACAACAAGCACTGTAGCAGACAAAATTAAGTAGTTCCTTTCTCTTTTTTGCCCCACCAGTCGACCTCCCATTCTGTCAAACCTCAACTCGTGGTTAACAATCCTGGTCGCCAGTGTAGACACTAACAAGAGCATCAATTCCATCCATTTATTTTTCTTAGAAAATGGAAACCAATAAAAAAACAATCATACACAGTTGACAAAACAAAGGAAACCTCCAAATTCTATGTTCATTTAATTATTTTGACCACTTGGAGTACCAATTAACACACTGTTTATCATCTTCTCAAAATTCAAATCAGATGATCCTCCAGGTTTAGCAGCTTCTTCAGCTTTATTTTTCCATTCTATTGCTCTCTTCTTCACTGTTTTCCCTTTCTCACCATCCATCACTTCATTCACAAGCTTCTCAATCTCACTCCTTTTCACATCACCTTCGATTTCCATTCCGATATCCCACTTGTTCGAGCAAAACCAACTATTCGTTTGCTGCTCTCCGAAGAATGGCCAACAAATCATAGGCACCCCTCCGCATATGCTTTCAAGCGTAGAGTTCCAGCCGTTATGCGTCAGGAATCCTCCAATTGCTGGGTGTTTAAGAACCTCTTCTTGCGGACACCAGCTTGCTAATAGACTCCTTTCTTTAGTCTCCTCCACGAACTCTGGTGGAACTGTCGCAGAGTCTCCCATAACAAGATCAGGCCTAATCACCCACAAGAAAATTTTCTTGCTATTCGCAAGTCCCCAAGCAAATTCTACAAGCTGTTGTGGAGTCATAACGGTTATACTGCCAAAATTTACGTAAACAACCGAGTCTGGCTCTTTTGAATCTAACCACTCTAGACAACCAGGCTGTTCTTTCCATAGATTTGTTTTAATAGAGTTCAAATTATCAGCTTGGTCTCGGAGTAGTAACTGCAGAGGACCCAATGTGAAGATTGGAATTGGAAGGATCATAGAGAGATGCTTCAAAAGTTCATAGTCCAGATCATCAAACGTGTTGCAAATAACTGCTGAAGCATTTTTAAGTTTCTCTGATTCTCCAATCACGAATTTCACCATAAAATCATCAGGATCTGTTGTTCTGACAAATGTTGGCATGTTCTTCAAACTTATGCCTTCCAAGCCTGGAATCCAGTCGATTACAGTGTCCAGATACCCATTTGTCAAGTAGCTAGCATCTACAAAAAAATTTAAAATTAAAGATTTAATTGATTTATATAATCAAATCAACCTAAATTAAATTTATTTTTCAATATATATACCTTTAAAGGGCAAAAAACCCTTTTCAACTAAATTTTTATACTGCAAATAACCCATTAAACCACAAACACTAGCCGTCCAGAGAAGGACAACAGGAACACCCAATTCCCGACCAGCTTCAGCTGAAAAGTTCATAGCACAATCTCCAATAACACAAGTAACCGGAGGAACCTCTGACGAGGAAGAATTGTTGAGCTTGGAGAGAAGATCTCTGAAAGGAGCTAAACAGTTATACAAAATGGAGTAACAGAGAGAAGGCACATCTTGAGTAGAATCAATATCCTCAGAAGGAGGGAGGCCATCAGGAATAGTTTCGAATCGGAAAGTAGAGCTCGCATTGAGAAATTCAGAACCTCTTGATTTGAGAAGACGTTTGTGATTGTATTCAGTGTTAACAAAGGTGATATGGAAGCCTTTCTGATGAAGAATTTTGGCTAGTTTTAGCATTGGATTAATGTGGCCTTGTGCTGGATATGGAACGCAAACAGCATGAGGTGGAAAATTTTCAGGAGGAAAGGAACCCATTTTTGCACTCTGTAGTTTGTTTTTCTTCTATTTGATGTGAATAAATGGAAGTGAATCCATCTTTGATACTCTTATAATTATATACTTAATATACTTGTATAATTCGGACAAACAAATTTTGTGTGGTGTGTTTAAATCTGTCCACTTATCACTGCACTAGTCCACACGAAAACGAATATGAGGTTCTGAACAATTGATGTAAAGAAAACAAAAATTGTACTTCAGAATTAACTGTTGCATAACCAGTTCATTATTGCTTGACCATTGCTCAAGTATCTTAGATGTGTCCATTATATATTCATTGCTTTATCCATTGCATGACCAACCTGGAATGATTAAATTCCAACACTCTCCCCTCAAGCTGGAGTTGTTGCTTGGTAAAAAATAAATCCAAACTTGACTGAAAATTTATCAAAATCATTAGAACTTTATAGTTTTCTTCTTTCGATTTGAAATTAATTTTTAAATTTTTACAGTTTATAGACATGTAAGGTCCTCAATTTTATCTTCAACACAGTTTTCGGACTTGTTGGTCCTCTTCTCTACATTTTTTTTGGACTTATTGGTCCTCTTTTCATCACAAGTTTTGGGACAATGTTGGTCCTAGGTTTTCTTTCCTTTTAGTTTAGGGATTTTCTGGTCCAATTTATTCGAAGCAAATTTAGAGACATTGCATGTCTTTGTTTAATTTTCTTCTTCAGTTTATGGACATGGCTTGTCCTCATTTTAATTTTTCTTTGCAAATTTAGGGACATTGCTGATCCTGATTTTAATTTTTCTTTGCAAGTTTAGGGACATTGTAGGTCCTATATTTTTCGTTACAAGTTTTAGGACACAGCTGGTCTTATTTCCTTGTAATTTGTTGCTTTTGCATGTTGGTTGAGCCTTTCATGAAAAGATCAACCTTCTGCCTCTTTATATTGCAACTGTTTTGGAAGATTCAACAGACTTAGTATTTCCTTTCTTAATTCTAGGCATTCTGGGAAAACATTTTTAGTTGGGACCCTTGGTTTTAAATTAACCCTAAGATCTAGTAATGTCTGCTCAACTCGCTTGATTGCTTCAAGCCCGGCAGATGAACTAGCAGCTTGCGAGAGTCACGAAGAGATGTGGAATCGCCACCCGATTTAATCGGGACAGTGGTGCGAGAGTCAGGTTTTTGGAGGTCGTCCCCTCACCTTTCGAGAGATTCTAAGTCCCGAATATTCACCTCGAATATGCATACCACTTGTCTAAAGATTCCTACGATGAGGTGTAGCCACAAAAGAACCTATATAGCATTCATCTAACACATAAGACAAATATCGACTAAATTGTCCACGACAATAAGCATGCAGATATATACAAAGAAAGCAATTAATCATGTGAAGAAGGGGAAAGAAGGAGTAGGGAACATGTGTATAGAACATGTGATCGGGAAAAAGCATCTAAAACATATAAACATGTGAAAAAAGAATGGTTAAGGGATGAGAAATGAGTATCATACATATAGAGATCGAGATAAAAGGATCATGGCATAAACCTACAAATAACAAGTAAAATACAAAACATGAGAGATTAGAAGAGGGGAGCATGCATATGGAACATACTTAGCGTAAATGGTGTTCTAGCTGGTTTTTAGGCTTTGGCCCAAAAGTTAATAAGTCTACCTATTACAAATTTTATAAATAATTATACAACCTGAATGAATAATAAAAATAAAGAACTACGCTACATTATTTATAAGGCTTTGTCTTCATTTACAAAATCTTTATTTTCCGAACGAGCCTCCTCCATTTCCACCATTTGGGCTTAAGCCCCAAAATGATAAGACTTACCCAAATATGACATTCAAACTCAAAATAATAACAAACATATGACCTAATTACTACATGTCATGATTAATATAAATAAATATGCAAAATTAAACTAATATAACACATAATTTTAAATAAAACAAAAAAAATCACACATATGAACATGCAAGATCGAATAAACCCTAATCTACCTAGAACATGTCCAAATTAATATCATAGAAACAACAACTTTATCACATTTTTAAGCATTTATATTTAACCTAACTAATTATTTCAAAATATGTCAAATATTCATACTTAAAAATATTTAATCCGAAATTTCAGAAGCTTCATACGAACATATTTCACAACCAAATTTCACACAGAAACAGATTTCACAATTTTAAGCATAAATAAACAGGCACGACTCTCTTTTTGGAGAAACGAGATCCCGCCTAATCTAATTAGATCCGTATGGATCTATTAGAGCAGGACGGATCTCAAATAACTTTGTTTGAGGCCAAGCTTTCTAGATCAAACACGTAATAAAATAGAAGCTTAAATATGTAAAAATAACATGAATATGTTAAATGGACAGTGTGAACCCTCAAATCACAATTTGTTTGTGATGTGGTTCTTGAGTTAGAGAAAACTACCTCTAGAATGCTCAAAGGAGATGATTCTCAGCTCCTATTATCTACTAGAATGTTATTTTTACAAATTTAAAGGAAGAAAATGGTATTTAAAGAAAGGTTAAAAATGGTGTTAAAGTGTGTATGGAACTATGGTTTATGTGTTTGTGTTCTTCATTTTTGCTCTTTTTTGTGACTTTTATCCTATTGTTTGGTTTATTTCTTGTGTTTTTATGTTTGAATTGAGAGAGAATGGAGAGTTGGAGTGTATAAGAGTGTTTATGAATGGTTGTGTTATGTAAAAGTCAACACTCCACTACTTAGAAATGGGCAGCATGGCTATGGAGTGTAGCAATGAAGACTATGTCCTGTCCTTTTCACCATGCTGCTGGTTATAGCTTTCATGTGGTGTACGGACAAAATTAGATCCGAAAATAGATCCGTAAGGATCTAATTTTGTCCGTACGGATTAATTTAATCAGTCTGGACTAAATTTGATCCGTATGGATCTTAATTTGTTCGTCCCCTTTTTTATTAGGCTTGAGGCGGTTTAAAAAGAGCAAAATTTTGAAGTTCAGACTTTCCTCCCTCGAGCATTCGTAGATAGCATGATTCTTTAACCACTAATGAAGCATAATTTGTTTGTTTTCATCATCGGGTTCTTCACTCATCTGCTCCTAATTCTAAAGTGCAGATTTAGGGGTTAACAGTTTACCTCCCAAATTTGAGAAAATCGCTGTGATGCGAGTCATAGGTGATTTTTTTAAATTTGCGGCTGTTAATGAACGTGGTTGATAGGATAAGGAATTCATACCTGGCTCGTTACCTCTGGGGTCTCGCAGGTTATTGTTTTAATAACAAGGCCGCATGGGACTCATATGTTGTCTTGAACTGAGAACAATGCCTCTTGGGACTTATATGCTGTTTTGAATTGGAAACAACGCCTCTTGGGACTTATATGTCGTGTTGAACTGAGAACAATGCCGTCTATGGACTTACATGTTGTTGAGATTTGATAACAAGGCCTCTTAGGACTTATATATTGTGTTTGAATTGATAACAATGCCATCTATGGACTTACATGTTGTTGAGATTGATAACAAAGCCTCTTGGGACTTATATTGTTGTTTTTGAATTGATAACATTGCCAGTTATGGACTTACATGTTGCGTCGATTATAAATTGCATAGTCAGAAACAAAAGATACCTTCCAGAGGCCATATTTGACATTTAAAAGTGATACAAATAAAATTTGAATGCGAAAAACATTGATTTAGCTACGTACCTGAGCTTCATTAGAGTGTGGATTGTCCGGAGTGCCCTAGAGGAGCTAGACAGGTCTGTTAGAGTGGGATGGTTCTAATTAAATTTGTACGGATGAAATGAGATCCGTACAGTTAAAATTAGCACCGTCCAGAGCTATTTGTTCCTGTATATATGCTACATTTGCTCATTTCATTTTAGTTGCGAGCAGAAACAGAAACATACGCATTTTGGCAATAAACCCTAAAAATTTTGATTTTTCCCATTTCTCCACCAACAATTCCAATCTTTATATTACATCGAAGCTCTCGACAAGCTAAACACATTTCTTGCTTCAATTTCT
>CANXYA011271817.1:0-14617 GCA_948193465.1 Acalypha hispida
AACCATGCCTGAAGAGTGGTAGACCTCTTGGTTCGTAGGATAAAAATCCTCAAAAATGAAAATTGAATAATGACGGTTCATTCTTTTCCGATTTAATGGAAACTTGTTGAGTTTTAAAAAACTCCAAGTTAATAGATAGCATGTTGAGATTAGAAATTATAATAATATATCTCCGTGCATAATGAACCCGAAGTTCATTAATAAGTTGGCATAATTGGTTAACCATCCCGATTTCAAAATGATGTGGTAGATGAATTATAATTTATATGAATATCGGTGAAAGAACTAGAAGATTCTTTAATCAAATAAATGATTTTGCGATGCTTGTTCTCATATTATATTATTATACTATCACCAAAACTATTGGTATGGTGACTCATGTGGATCATATAAAAATTTATAATTTTAAATGATGCATCATCTATATGGTCATATGAGTACAATGGTTTAGCAAGACTCATTTTTAAAAATATTTAATTGATGGCTAAACCTTAAGAGAACCAGTTTAGGCACATGCTAGTTTGCATGTAGCATCACTTATACGCATCATGCCAAGTGATTTTCATTCCCCCTTAACATAATTTGTATTCCTATTGTTAAGAAGAGGGAATAACCAACTGGATAGAGCAATGATATGCACTTTTTTCTTGATCCTCGGAAAGAAAATATGAATGAACGTTAATTTAAACTTTGAGATACACTGCTAGATGCAATCATTGGCTTGAAAAATGAACTATAATAAGATTGTTCAAGTTGATGGTGCCCAAATTATTTTTAAGTCCTTAAAGGATGAGATTTTATTTGATTCCAATATATAAAAGGAGCATATTTATAAAGGTAGTTTTTTACTCATGAGACGAGTAAAATAATGACATAACATATATAATAAACTTTCAGAAGAAGTACAAGTACTTGTAATGATTGATGAGATCTCATCGTAATGTCAATATGAAATCAAAATACAGATTGTCGATAATACTTTTATACGCAATTTTGCACGTATATAATAAATGATGATGAGGATCACAAATAAATTTAGTATGAAACATGTCCAAAATTGATGTGGATAGGCACAATCCAAACTCACTTAAAACGTGAGAAATTTTATTTTTGGACCTGAAATCCATACACTTAAAGTGTAAAATTTTTGTGCAAAAACCAAATCAACGGATATTGAGATTTAATTGGTTGCACATATTGTTTGAGATTAATTCTCTTGTAGTGGACACTTTGATATTTTAATTAATATAACAGTGTTTTAAATGCGTCAAATATTGGTAGCCACAATGCGAAAATTAAGTGCATTGAAATAATTAACTATATGTTAATAGCATAAATCGGTACTCGTGAGATAAGATTATTAAATGAAATAATCCAAGATACTTATTTGATCCATTTTTTTGCTATTTTACCATGTGTTGATGAGTTAAAATTTTTGTTACTCAAAAGTCTCGTTGAGTTCTTAAAAGTTGTTGAATTAAATTTTCACAACATAGTTTTGTGATTATGAGACAAACGTTTCACTATTAGGGGGAGAAAGTAATACTCTCAAAATGATAGTTTCATATAATACTTCATAAAAGTCTCATGTGAACTCCGAGTATATCTTTGTGAAGGTTCACAAAGATTGTTTATTTATAGAATTTAACAAATCATCTAACAGATGCATTTGCTGATTTAAATTGAGTAACAGATGGTACCAATATGAGTATGGTTCTTGAAGAAGCTCCAGTATTTGAAATTGACAATTGATAATATTGTCATGCTTCCTGAAGAAGCGCATGTATCTGCAACTGATGAAATTGATAATTTTTATATTTATAGAATATTGCAATTGATATCATAAATGATAATATGGATCATGAACAACGATCTGTGCAAGAGTGTTGGCATAAAGATGATTAGCCAAATTGAATAGATGCCATTCAAGTAGAATTAGAATCTTTGATACATGTGAAATTTTTGGACCAGTAGTTCAAATACTTGTAGGTGTATAACCGGTTAGATACACATGTGTATTTGTAAAAAAATATGAAATCACGTGATATAAAGTAAGACTTGTTGCACAGTTTTTCCCAAAGAATGAGAATTGAATATGAGGAGATATACTCTCTTGTGGTTGATGTAATCATGTTTTCGTTATCTTATCAGCTTTGCAGTACATGAAAGACTTGAGATGCGTCTAATGGATGTTGTCACAGCCTACATGTATGGTTCGCTAGGTAATGACATTTACATGAAAATCCCTGAAGGATTGAAAATGTCAGACTCAAAATCTTGAGAACTTTGTTCAATCAAATTAAAAAGATCTTTATATAGACTAAAATAATCTGGGCGCATGTGGTATAATCGCCTTAGTGAATATTTGCTAAAGATTAGTTATCAAAATGATCCAGTTTGTCCATGTGTTTTTATAAAGAGATATCGCTGTTTATGTAGATGATTTGAACATCATTGGAACTCCTGAAGAGCTTTCCAAAGCAGTTGATTATTTGAAACTAGAATTTGAAATGAAAGATTGAGCATATAGAAAAAGGTGTCTTTGTCCATCAATTAAATTATACAAAAAAGGTACTTAAAAGATTTAATATGGACAAAGCACACTCTTTGAGCAGTCCAATAGTTGTTTGGTCGCTTGAAGTAGATAAGGACCCTTTTCGGCCTCGAGAAGAAAATGAGGAGATTCTTGGTGCTGAAGTACCATATCTCAGTATTATTGGTGCATTGATGTATCTTTCTAATAATACTAGACCTGACATTGCCTTTTCTGTCAATTTGTTAACAATAGTTCATCACCTACTCAAAGGCATTGGACTTGTGTCAAACACTTATTGCGATATCTTCAGGGAAATGTAGATTTGGGTTTGTTTATACTAACGAATCTACACCTCAGTTAGTTGGTTATGCAGATGCAGGTTATTTATCAGATCCGCATAAAGGTTGATCCCAAACAGGCTATGTGTTTACTTATGCTATTCATGAAGCAAGAAGAGAATGTGTCTGGTTAAGGTCTTTAACTAAACAAATTCAAGAGACGAGTGGTCGACTTTATGATATTGCAAATCCAACTATACTGTATAAAGATAACGCAGCTTGCATTGCTCAATTGAAAGGAGGATATATCAAAGGGGACAAAATAAAACACATTTCACTAAAATTTTTCTTCACACTTGATCTTCAAAAAAATGGTGAGATAAACGTGTTGCAGATTCGATCAAGTGAGAATTTGGCAGACTTATTCACTAAGGCATTACTAACATCAACTTTCAAGAAATTAGTTCATAATATTGGTATGCGCCGACTTAAAGATATTCAGTAATGTTGCAAAGAGAGGGAGTTTTAATATTATACTCTTTGTCCTACTGGGTTTTCCGTATGAAGGTTTTAACGAGGTAATACCTCATTTGCTTGGACTTTCAACACTGTACTTTTTTTTCTTTATCAAAGGTTTTTTCTCACTAGGTTTTCCTTGGAAAAGTTTTAACAAAGCAATGCTTGTTGACTAATTCAAGGGGGAGTTATAAATATTTGGTTAATGATGAATGTTCATCAACTTTATCCTATTTTTTGGCTTTTGATTTTCTGTTTTTTATCCATTGGATTTATGTGTCTTTAGCCTTTAGTTATCCGTATTTATGATACTAGGGAAACTCTCTCCTATATATATAGTATTGAAATAAGTTTGTAAGATATATATAAAATATTATATCAATAAAATTTTACTCCTCGTACTATTTCTCAGGGTTATTTTTCTCTGTTTTATAAGAATTTCTCATTTTTATGTACTAAAAAATTGGGAGGTTTCAAAAATAAAATACCATTTTACTATATTAACCTACATTAATTATCAATTATCATTAATTATTTACTTATATTAACTTACATAAATTATCAATTATTATTAATTATTTACTTAACACATGTTGGAGTAAAATAGGAAAAAAAAAATTACAAATAGTAATACATTTATTATCAATTTTTCTCTTAAATTGTGTGTTTGTTAAAAAATGCTCCAAAAAATAGAAAGGGCAGAGGGAGTACATATATAACATAACATAGGACTTAGAGTAAGAAACAGAAAGCGACATCTTGTCACGAAAATTATTATATATATATAATATATTACTTTGGGGGAAATTATATATCTTTTGTGATTTCACGTCACAAAAACAGCCTAGACACAAAAATGAGTGGATTCCACCATCAAATGATGAAAGAGAACGTATTAAAAAAAAATATATACGGCTGAAAACCACTTATTTTTGTGTCTAGCTATTTTCTATCACAGTAACTAGGTATAAATTTATGAGCAGTGCCCAAAATTGCAACTCAACATTGTAACTCAACATCCAGAAGTAGTTGCACAATGTCTGACAACAAACTATTATGGTACAAAAGTTTTGATTAAAGCATTTATTTTAAGTTCAACACCTAATTACAGAGAAAGCTCTAAAAATATAGTCCATGTTACAGCATAAAACAAACAAGCTGTTTATTAAGGGAAAGAGATGCATACAATCCGGCAACCATTTCTTACCACTCCTTGAAACAGGCCTTCAAGCTTTTCCTAACCATTAAATGGTGTGAGATCAATAACCATGCGCTTCTTCCCCTTGCTAACCCTCTGCAAAAATCCGACAAAAATCGTTCATGACGATATACAATCTCGAATAAACAAAATAGAAATAATAATTGAAGACTGTGCATGATCACAAGTGAATTTTGCAGCAGATGAATCCTTGTCTCTTTCGGTATAATAATTTTAACACAAATATTATTTTCGTCGTATAACTTCAATTTATATTTTTTTCGTATAATAACTTGTATTAAATGTTTATATGAAGGAAACTATGTTTTTCCAATGCAAAAATTAACGTGACAATTTTATGAGTCATAATTTTTCCCCGGAAATGTATTGGAAACCTTCGACTCAACAAATTAGATGGAAGAGATATAAATTAAAGTTATCTGACCAAAATAATACTTACTACATAGTTATTAAATCAAAATGGAAAAAATAAAAAACTCATAGCTAACTGATGTTTGTCTAAAGTATGTACATGGAAATTGAATGAGAATAAGATCAAGTCCAATAAACATGATAACAAAATGAAAGAGCAAGCAAGACCATTATTACTAAAATGTGAAGGATATGGCAGAATGTAATTGTTTTTTTTTTTTAATTTATTTTTAGTTTTTTCATTACAGAATAGCTTGATGTTAGCTATATTGAAGATGATTGTGGAAGATGTGATAGCAAAGCAGTAGTTTTAGGTCTAATTTATTCAGACAGCAAGCGTAAGAACATGTTGCATCGGTATGAAACCGGGAACAGAGGTGAAATAAATTTCATGGTGGCATCTAAACATAAGTTGAGGGATTTCACTTGTCCCTTCTCTTTTATATGAGAAGATTTCGGGACTTCCATTTCAGAAAAAAGAAATAGAAAATCTTTGTTCGAAGGTGTTAATTTGATGACATTACGAAAAAGAAACGAATAAAATGTTAAACTGGAGAAAAGACCAGAAAGAAGAAAATATATAAAAACCACGAATTACGAATTGAGGAGTAAGAAGAACAAATTCAATTTCAACTGAGAAAAATTAATATTCACTAGTGACATAAGGATAATGAAAATTCTATTAAAATGAAAAGGATGATGAAACTTATCAGACACAGAAAAGGAAATAAGAGAGGTACTAGCCGTTACGTGACCCAGAGGCAATGATAAACACAATGTGGAGTCGTTGAGGGTGGCACAAACTAACAGTTAAGTCGTACTAAACTGACATGAGCAAACTCATATTTATTCCCGTATTAATCAAGTCATAAGCACGCATTGTAAGTGCCATTGGTCCCAAAAGGATCAATAAAACCAAAACATAGATAGTAATTGTATATAAACGGATTAAAGACGGGCCAAGAACTTACAGCAATCTCCATGAGCTCTTCTAGCAGTTCCTCTAGATGGTGTAAAGGCTATTTTCATAAAGACGGAAGAGGATGTAAGAGAATAAGCTACTTAGAATGGATTATTTTAATATTATCGTTAGAGAAAACATCAGTTAAAGTTAAGGCAAGCACAACATAAAAGAAAACGCACCCATTGTGTTGGACCATCTACCGGAGCATTCAAAGGATCATCATGCACCTAAACATCCGAAAGTAATTTTTTCAAAGTCACAACAAGAAATTTAGACTCTCACGCCAAGAGAAAAAAAATGAAATGCCACAGAATTAAATGATAGCACAAATTAATTAATTGCGAGCAAATCAAGTGCCCACATCATGGTAAAGGTCACTGAACTCTTTTCATTTATAATATTTCAAGATGCACTAAATAACAAAAGTTGCATGGAACAATAGAGCAACAGTAGTATTGACAAGCTAAAGGTTCAAAAACTGAATATGATTCTCATTGAGTTTTTAACTTTCAGCACATTGGGCATACCTCCATGAAAATTCCGTCCACCCCAACAGCGACTGCTGTCCTCGCAATGCATGGTATTAGTTCACGTAAACCTCCGCTTGCAACACCTCCACCCTCCAACTAAATGAAAAGCAAATTTAACAAATGTTAACAAAAAAACAATCCACGAGAGGAGAGAATAAAACCACAATTTAGCTTATAGAGTTATTGCTATGCATAAACAAAAGTGTGGAGATCTAACATAAGGCAGCCACTTTATAAAAACAAAGTAAAAACAAGGTTAAGAAGAAAAATAATTTAGCATTGTAATGGCTGAAAATCAACTGGAAAAGTAGCAGCAGCACTGAAGGAAAAAGAAAAAAGAAAGACGAAGAAAATGAAAGAAGCGAATGTTGATTGACGCAATTTGGAGATAACTCCTGCATAAATCCTAATTCTATTTCACTTTCACATGATTGATTTTTCTGACCTTCAATCCACTTATAATTTAACATTTTTATTGTGCAAATCTTGTGATCTGGCATGATATGCTTATAGTAATCCTTATTTACATAAGAAGTCAATGGTCCATTATAAATTATATTCAAAATAAAGTACAGGTCAAATATCAATAAGGCGCACAAGACCTCAGGCATCTGCCTGCATGACTAGGCATTCCCCTTAACAGGGCCAGCTACCTCAAAGCTTAAGGTTTAACCGTTTAAGGCATAAACATCAGAAACTTAGTACCATCAAGGGCACCTCAAAAAAGATATGATAATTATACAACACTATGCTCACCTTTTTCCCTGCAGGCTGTTGTAGTGAATGTGTCACATCACCTGTATTGAAAATCGAGAAATCAGAGAACATAAGCAGCAACTGGTCTAAATACAGCTCAAGTAAACCTTAGTCCATAGGTTAGTCGTGGACAAATGTTTGACCATTATTCCTGGGATTGACTGATTGGTAGCAGGATTTGAGTGGATGCGTGTCAATGTTAGAAGTTTACCATTGACAACCGGGAAAAATGAAGTCTTCATGCATATTTTTCTTTGAATAAAGGATTTTTTTTTTCAAAGACGTAATTTTTCTTGTTTTACTGTTGAGCTGAAAATTTTATCAATGTGTTCAAGGCAACACAAAATGTAAAATCACATATCAAAAATGTAGGACTTACAAGAGGACAATCAGCTTCCCTCAGCCACTCAAAGTTTCGTGGATCAACAATCAAGTCATCTGAAAACCAAAAGCAAAATGCAAGATGATATTACACCAGGAAAAAAAAACGATTCATCATTTAGGATACTAAAATGTATGTGGATAATTTAGCCCCCCTCTACATAATACATAAAAGGTGATTTAATAAAGGGGAAAGTACAAAAGAAATTCCCTGTTGCTTGATGCATAAATCATAGCGTGTTTTGTTTCGTGACACTTTAGTACCATATAAATAACACAAAAGGGGTCTGCGATTTGTGCAGGCCAAGCATACAACTGTTACACTTCTGGACATTCATTCTTTCTAAATTTCAAAATAGCTTCCATGAGATTTCAGTAGAACAAGACTCAGAATTGGTCGAACATGAGCTGAAATTGGGGCTTCCCCAACCCCATTTCTCATGATGTTACCAATGAAACTACGAATAGTTGGCAGCGAAAAGGCAATTTAATGTGGCAATAGAGAAAGATTACAACATCAAGCACTTTGAAGAATTCACTATGCTTTGTATCCTTCTCTTGCACAAAAATAATGCAATTGATAAAGGATGATCTATGACATCATCGAGTTTTCTCATCCAACCCAGTACATATTGTTTTTCTTTAAGACACAAAATATTTAGGCTCCTTGGAAATAAATATTTTAAGGTTTATTTTCCCCCTCTAATTAATCATTCATACTGCGATGGCAGTAGATTTTCTAAGATTACTTCTGTTCAACTGCAACTATTACTACTTCTATGCTATGTAACATCATTTAGCTGAGAATAGATGCATAACAAGATTGTTTGGTTGTTTCATTTGAATTAAATAAGCATGAAAGCTGACAATTAGAACGAGATACTAGATACCCATGGAACACAATAAGGCATAAAGTATTTATGTTCATAGCTTAAACTTACTATATCCAAACATAGTTCCTCTCTCACAGACCATCACATTTGAATTTCCAGCCAATTTAATCTTCTCAGCAGAATTCACCATGACCTACACATTTTCATGGTTAAAACTTGGAAATAAAATCAGAAACAATATTGCTTTAACATAATAGAAAACTCATCCAAATTTCTGGATGCAAGTTTTCCAAGTAGGAAGGTACCCACAGAAGGAGCACAGAACTGTCCCTTTTTAATATTGATTATTTTTCCAGTTTGGGCGGCTGCAACGAGAAGATCTGTCTGTTACATTCAGAAAAACAGAGAAGATATCGGAGAATGGCATAATGGATCATTATCAAATTCAAAATAAATTTATATGGAAGCACTGGATTTCAAGAAAAAAAGAACCAACTTCACCTGACGACATAAAAATGCGGGAATCTGTATGATATCTGCAACTCTGCCAACTGCTTCACACTGGACCAGCGGAGATAATATAAATATCCAAGATATATCCTTATTAAATCATACCAGACACCAAATTCCATTCCAATGATAAATTATTGATAGATAAAAAAAATCTATAGGAAATGACACTCAATAATAAACTCAAAATGAATACATGAGATGAGAAGATTAGCATTATGAGTACCAAAAAGCAAAATATTCAAAACTATAACCTAGATTCATATCAGCCTAAAAGTTTCCATGTTTGAGTGGGTTAAAAGGAGTTAGCCGGTATAGACATGTAAGGATGAGTTAAGAAAAAAGGTTTACGAGGAACATAGAAATGAACATAGAAAAGATGCTTTAAACTAGGAGATAATGTGGCACTTAACTGAAGGTAAGGAGATGTTGGGACCAATTCTATTGAAAATTTTGTGGTTAGCTTGGACATGACGAGATCTGCAACATTATAACTACGTTTAATCACTCTTTGGGTAAGAATAAATATGAATAGTCATATTTCCATTTTAGTGATAAGATACTTTGTCTGTAACAGTTATATGATCATTTTTGTTCGCTTTTCCTTTTGAAGAAAACTCTGGTGTACGTGCTCAATGCATAAAACAGTAAAACTATCTCTGTGCCATTGATAATAGAGGATTCTTCTAGATTTCACAAAAAGAGATCGCACAAAACACAATAAATAGGGCCAACCTAACAGAGAAGGAATTTGACGAGACTTTAGTTCACAACAAGGGTTACCTGATGACTTTCATGCACATCTGTAACTATAGGAAGGTCATATGCTATTTTAACCTTCTCGAGAATCTGTGTCATAAAGAATAGAAAAATAAAATTTATTCACTTGATGTCTGCGAAAATTCATATATATGAACAATCCTCATAGTGATGCACCAGAAAGTAAAAAAAAAACAAAAGAGACTGGGAAATTTGAGCCAAAGCATGAACATAATGTGGAATCCATTGACAGAGCAAAGGCAAAACTCCATGACTCAGAACAATCTATTTTCAATTCAATGTGAACAAACAACAAAAAAATTTACCAACAGCCTATTCTTGTTCCAAAATAAGAATCCCATACAACTTACTACATGTAAATTCAACATTATCACACAAAACCTCGAGCACTCACTAAATTAATTGATACATGACGCGGTAATGCACAACATATACTACATAAATTACAGCATTTTCAACTTCTATTATAATAAGCAGAAAAGGCACAAACCTCAAACCTTATAAATAAAGAAGTTATACCAGCATGCTAGTAAAACTTGTTCCAAAATAAGAATCTCATATAACTTTCTATACGTAAATTCAACATATCACACAAAACCTCGAGAAATCACCAAATTGACCAAGAATTGGCGTGATAATGCACAACATAAAGTACATAAATTATAGCATTTTGAGCTTCAATTATAATAAGCAGAAAAATCACAAACCTTCAAACCTTCAGACAATCCAGGACCGCGAAAAGACTTAGAAGAAGTTCGATTAGCTTTATCGAAACTTGACTTAAAAACCAATGGCAATCCTAACCTACCCAGATAAACAAACAACAAAATTAACTAATGAATCACACTCAATTCACTACTTAACACTAAAAATCAATTCAATTAATCAAATTATAAACAAAAAATTTAAAAAAAAAAAACCCACTTAGCAGTTATCGTCTTGAGATGACCAGCCATTTTGAAAATGTGTTCTTCAGATTCAATCACATTAGGGCCTGCCAATAAGAAAAATGGTTCTGCTACCTGTTCAATACAAAAGAGCTAAATGTCATAAGCAATGCAAATTGAATTGAATCAAAAAGTAAAAAATAATAATAATGAAGTAAAATTAACCTTGAGCTGGTTAAAAAGAAGTGTTGTAGAGTCCATTTTCTTCTTACTTTACCTGACTGAAATGTTAAAGATTCAATAGAGATAAGTTATGCTTATACTGTGCTACTGCTACAGTTTGTTGCTGTTGGATCTACATGTATAAAAAGTTAAAAATAAATAAATAAATAACTACTCGTAAAGTTTGGAGAATGATCAAGGTTAAGCCCCAAACTTAGCTAAGGGAGTTAAATAGATTAATTTGAACTTTTCAGTTTAAATAAACCCAGGATTTTCATTTTAAGTTACAATTAAATGGTGGAAACTGGAGTCCAGCGTCTACAGACTACGAATTACGCAGAAAAGAGAGCAAAAGAAATGGAAAAGGTAAAAAGTTACCCTTAATCTTTTCATAAATCTCCTATTTCACCCTAAAATTACAATTGTCACTTATGAGTGCTGAACCCTTAAGGCTCAAGAAAAAAAAAATCTATACACCCCTAAAAAAAAGAATTAACAGTGTTAAAGAATTTTAATTACGGGCTATTGAATCTCCCAAATTATTCAAAAAAAATAAAGGCAAAAACTTGTTCATACAAAATGGAGATAAAAACTGTCATTAGGCATGGAAATTTGGTTGATTATGATGATTGATGATGATTTGATTCGACATGCATCAGCATCACTAATTAACCAACATTAACAAACCCAAATGACAGTTCAAAAAAAAAAACAAACGACAAAAACAAATCATTACCAACTAATTTAGATTCAAAATCATGTCATGAGAAAAATCAAGAAAAATATTACCTCAAGATATAAAAGAAAGCAAAGGTAACAGAAAATGAGCTTAAATTATGATTTAGATTGAGAAGGAAAGTTAAATTTATGAGAGAGTATTTTTTTAAGATTCCTGTTTGGCTGTTTACTCAGTTAAAATTTAAATCATTTATTTTTTATTTGGTAAAGTTGTAAAAAAATTGGTTTGAGATCCGAAACATTATTTAAAAATAAATTAGAAAAACTTAATTTATTTTCTACTAATAGTTAATAAAATTAAAAATTAATAAAAATTATAATTTATTATTTATTTATCAAATATCAATATAAATTATTTGAGATTATTTTAAACTCTATTTAAAAAAAAAGTCAGTCAAAAAATAATCGCTTAAAATCCGAACAGCCTGAATGACATTAATCAAAGTTAGCTGTCAAATGGTGGCTTTGTTTGCGATTGGAAAGAAACAAAATGAAGGTGGCTGGTGAGTGTGATTTGTTTGATGTTTTTGATAATGACAATTAATGACAGAGCTAGCAGATCCGGGGGACTAATAAGTCCCGTGATTTAAACTTTTTTTGAATTTTAATTACTACCTCTTTTAATTTTTAAAAAATTTTAAATTATATATGTATAATATTATATTATATAATTTTATCAGTAGAAATAAAATAATTTTCCTCCAATGAAAAATTTCTTACTCTATCAAACTTTTTTATTCAGCAAAATATTTCAATTCAACTTCAACAAAAACCTAGCCAATGTAAAGCTTACACAAATTTAAGGCGGAGGCTCTTGACTTTTAAATTGGATGTTTGTGTGCATGTATTTCGTAGAAACAAAAATTGTGCTACTAAAAGTTTGCTACTCGCGGCTAAAACTGTCAACAAACAAACAAACCGATCATAATTGAAAATCAAATAAAAATCGAATCGAATAAGTCAATCATAATTTTTAAAAAATAATTTAATTCAATATTTTAAAAATCAAAATGACCGAAATAACTGAACAAATGAAATAAATTAACTTTTCTATTATAAATATTATATGTATTTTTATAAATATATATATATATAAATAATATTTTATATGTTATATATATACAAATATTTAATATAAAATAATTCGCAAAATATTAAAAAGTATATATAATTGAACAAAATAATCATATTTTCTTTAAATTTTAATTAAAAAATAAAATAATTTTTTTAAAAAAATTAACCAGAAAACAATCGAAGTTTTCATTAACCGAATCGAACCAAATTGAATTAGTTAAAAAAACCAAATGGTTTTAACTTTTATTTAACCAAACCGATTGAAATCGACTGAATAACACCCCTACTCGCGGTGATGGAGATTGATGATTATCTAAAATTTTACAAATCAAGTTTTAATCTCGGTTTAGGAATTTGAAAATATAAGTAACACATGTATATATATACATATTGATAGATATTAAATCACTTGAGTATTTTGCACCACGTTTTACGGTTATACAGACTAATTTTCAGTCGAGAGGCACTCCACTCTCTTCCGATGGGGGTGAGACTCGAACTCGAGATATCTTGGGAGTGCAACGTTTAGTACTAGTACTTTTGCCAATATACCAAAACCCCATCAGTACGTATGTATAATTTTATTATTAAAAATCTAGTAATTAGTTTCTGACACCATAAATTTTTTATTTCGTCACTGATTACTGATTGCTTATTTGTTGTGATTTTTAAGTTGTCATTATAAGTTTAGAGAATGGATTGCTTTAACAGTTTAATTTGAGATTTTAGTTAAAAATAAAAATAAAAATCTAAGAGTAGTATACAATGATGTTTCTTAAATTACAATATTTTAAAATATTATTAAAATATTTAAATTTTACTTTAAGTATTGTATTTTTTTTTTCAAACTTCTACAAAATCTGATAAATAAATTATATCTCTTAAAAATAATAAATAATATTAAAATTTTATAAAAAAATTAAATAAATTTTTTTTATATCATTCATTTCCTAAAAAAAATTATACTCCTTTCATCCCAAAATTATAGTCCAGATGTCCTTGTTTTGCGTCCCAATAGTATAGTCCACTTTTTTTTAAAAAAAAAGTAGTTAGAAGGAGTTAGAGTTTATTAGAAGTGTAATTAATAAAATCCCTCCTACTTTATAATTTATATAAAAAAATTAAAATATAGTGTTATTTTAGTAAATCTAAAAATAATCATTAATTTCAAATATTAATTTTGTTTTTTTTTGTTGCTTTTTAATATTGAATTATAATTTTGACTTTTCTGGTATATTTTTTCAGCATTATTGAGATATAGTGGGGGATAATGTAAAGAGAATGGTTTTAGGAAGCATAAATAAAACTAACATTGTGTCACCCAGAGAAACTCTCGGAATTTAGACATATCAGTTGTACAAACTTCTTATATAAAGTGGTTGCTAAAGTTTTAGTGAATACTGAATAAACTGCAACTTATTCAAAATGTTATCTCGCAATACCAAGGTTCCTTTGTGGAGATCAGAACATTCAAGATAATATAATTATAGCGCATGAAGCTATTCATTGGTTAAGATTAAGAAGGTAGTGGTTGATTGGCCAAATGATAATGAAATGCGATATGACGATGACTTATGATAGGCTTGACTAGCAATTTTTGGAGACGGTGCTAAGACGATATAGGGTGTGTCTCCACAATTAGGTACTCTGTTGTAATTAATGGGATCTCGTCAAAGATATTCACTCCTTCCGGTAGTCTGCGATAAGGAGATCCACTCTCATCTTATCTGTTTGTATTGGCTTCAGAAGTGTTGTCAAGGATGTTAGATAAAGCTCTTAAAGATGGCAGATTAAAAGGTATGAAAATTAAGTCTTATTGTCCTAGTTCATCCTGAATACAAGCAAAATAGTTAGGGTAGGGGTTATAAATGTGCTTAAAATGAAAGAAATAATAATGTCGGAAAGTATCTTGGAGTACCATCTTCTTAGGGTCTTTCGAACACGAGTTATGAACTTTCTGGTAGACAAGATGCTAAATAGAA
>CANXYA011288634.1:0-20907 GCA_948193465.1 Acalypha hispida
TTTCTGGTTTGAAAAACCTCTTGTAACTATTCTTTTTGACTCTAAACGTTGGAATCGCCCATTTCGATATATAAAAAATGATCAGTTTGAAAATGCTACAAGAAATGAAATGGCACAATATTTTTTTTATCCATGTCGAAGAAATTACAAATTGTAAAAAGAAAAAAAAGAATAAATTAATAAAAAGATTAATGCATAAAAAAAATACAATAAAAGATAAGAAGAAATGCGGCCGCTTCCTACATATTTTATACCCTCCCCTACAAAAAAACTGGTAATACCAATCCCGTTGGTAATTCCATCAATTATTCGTTTATCAAAAAAATGAATTAATTCGGCTAATTTTCTTATACCTCGAATAAAAGATATTTCATAAAAAGCATCTATGTAACCTCGATTATAAGACCAATTATATATGGCATTTATGATTTTGTCCCAAAAAAACCTCTTCGGACCTTTTTGAGCGAACAAATTGAAGAGATTCAAATTTTGAAACGATGAATAAGTAGGCTTATATAAAGAGGACGCTATAAATATTCCGAAAAAAGCTATACTGACTGAAAAAAAGGAATTGGTTAAAAATTCATACCAATCCACAGAATTCTTTGGATTTGGATGCAAAAGGTTAAAAGACGGAGTTAAAAGTTTTGACAATATATCCAGTCCGGCGCCTTCTTGATTGAAAGTAATTCCTATGGCTCCAATAAACAAAGTAAATAGTACCAAGACCAGTAGAGGAAATAACATAGTATTATCCGATTCGTGGGGATAGGAAAAAAGATTTTTCTTTTTAGTGTTAAATTTTTTACTAGTAATAGTAATAAAGGGCCACATCATTTTTCTTACACTACCATCAATTTTGTATGTGTTCTTCCAAAAAAAAGAAGTACTTTCATTTTGATTCGTTGTTAAGAAAGTTAATAAACCAAAACTTTTGTTAAGCATTTTTGATCCTTCTTTACCCCAAAAAGATATTGAATAAAATGAACTGTTTTTTTTACCGCTGTAATTTTGAAAATGGAAATGTCCTTCAAAAGTAAGTAAATAAGCCCGAAACATATAAAATGCAGTTAATCCGGCTGTGAAACAAGCTATTATTGCGAAAATCGGTGAATACAACCAACTATCATTAAGAATTTCATCTTTGGACCAAAAACAGGCGAAGGGTGGAATACCACAAAGAGAAAGTGTTCCTAAAAAAAAAGCAGTTTTTGTAATTGGAATATGTTTTGTTAATCCACCCATAAGAACCATATTTTGACTCTTATCTGGAGAATAACCAACAATAGCTTCTATTGAATGAATAATGGATCCAGATCCTAAAAACAACAATGCTTTCGAATAAGCATGAGTAATCAAATGAAATAAAGCGATTCGATAAGAGCCCATACCTAAAGCTAACATCATATAACCTAATTGAGACATTGTAGAATAGGCTAAACTTCTCTTAATATCTTTTTGAGCCAGAGCTAAAGTAGCTCCTAAAAATACTGTTATTATACCTATCAAAGCTATTAGATTCATTATGTAAGGTATTACTACAAAAAGAGAAAAAAGTCTAGCTACAAGAAAAATTCCTGCCGCTACCATAGTAGCAGCGTGTATTAGAGCCGAAATAGGAGTGGGCCCTTCCATGGCATCTGGTAACCATACATGAAGAGGAAATTGCGCCGATTTAGCAATTGCGCCGGAAAATACTAGAACGGCACACAAAGTAACAAATAAAAAACAAATCTGATTATTAGAAACCAAATTATTCAATATTTTAAACAAATCCCGAAATTCAAAACTGCCTGTTATCCAATAAATGCCTAAAATTCCCAATAATAAACCAAAATCCCCTACACGATTAGTTACAAACGCTTTTTGACAAGCATTCGATGCAATAGGTCGTGTGAACCAAAAACCTATTAATAGATAAGAACACATTCCAACCAACTCCCAAAAAATATAAATTTGTATCAAATTTGAACTAGTAACTAATCCCAACATTGAAGCATTGAAAAAACTCATATAAGCAAAAAATCTCAAATAGCCCTGATCGTGAAACATATAATTGTCACTATAAAAAAGAACCAGAATTCCAACTGTAGTAATTAATACTGACAAAATAGAAGTAAGTGGGTCAATCAAGTGTCCAAATTCTAAAGAAAAATCATTATTGATAGTCCACGACCATATATATTGATAAATAAAACTGCTATTTGTGTGGTGAATAGACAAGTTGATTGAAAGAATCATGACTATGCTTAAAAAGAAAAAGCTTGAAAAAGCTCCCATACGACGAAGTTTTTTTGTTGCCGCCGGAAAAAGTAGGAATCCTACTCCTATTAACATAGGGATTGGGAATGTAACAAAAGGTATGATCCATGAATATTGATATATATGTTCCATAAAAAACTTTTTTAATTAATACTTAAAATTAATTGTTTCTTGTTTCTGATTCATCGGCTCTCATATCTTTTGATTTTAATTTTAATAAGTCAGTCAATAAAAAAAAATATGTAAAACTTCAATCGAATTTTTGATTCATTCGAAATTCTTCTGAATTTTCAAAAATACTTCACATATTGAAATCAATAAAGTCAAAATTGGTCAAATCAAAAAAAAAAAAATACTAGTAAAAAAATGCTTTGTTCGAATCATTATGTTTGTAGAAAAGACTATCATATTTAACACTTTTACTTTCCATAAGAGAAAAAGTTTATTTATATTTAATTTGGTTTATTTCTAATAAATTAGAATAAGAAATAAATTTTAATATCTTAATATCTTTAATATCTTAATACCATTAATAGAATTATTAATATAATTAATAATATTAATAATAATATAATATTAATTAATAATATAATAATAATAATAAAATAATAATAAATAATATATATAATAATAAATAATAATAGAATATAAATATATAATAGATATAAATATATAAAGATATAAAATAAATATATAAATAAATATATAAATAAATATATAATAGATATAAATAAAATAAATATATAAATAAATATATAAAATAAATATATAAAGATATAAATATATTAAAGATATAAAATAAATATATAAAGATATAAATATATAATAGAAATAGAAATAATATTAATATAGAAATAGAAATATATAATAGAATAGAATAATAAATATAATAAATAATAAATAGAAAATTAGAATAATAAAAATAAGATAATAATAATAAATAATAAATTCAATTAATAAATTAATATTTTTAATTTGAATAAATTATTAATTTGAATAAATTAATTCTAAATTCTCATTAGTCTCATGCGAATTTGATAATTTCAATTCAATTAGATAGACTTTTTTTGACTAATTACTAGAAAAGAAAGAGGTTAAGGTTAAGGTTTTTTTCTTAGAATGATAAATTTTATTTAGAGTTTTAAACTGTATTACTGTATTTTATTCCGTGTATATATGGAATAAAGACAGTAATACAAATCAAATAAGATAAGTTAATAAGCATAGGCGGATAAACTTCTTTTTTTCTTTTTTTTTTTGAAAAGAGTATAATTGAAAGACTCAATACATAGATAATGAATAGTAAAGAACGGTTTTTTTGAACAATAAATGTCTTTCACATCCAACTATAACAATAAAAAACTTCTTTATTTTATTATGGCAGTTCCAAAAAAGCGTACTTCTAGGTCAAAAAAGCGTATTCGAAAAAATTTTTGGAAAAAAAAAGGATATTGGGCAGTATTGAAAGCTTTTTCGTTAGCGAAATCTCTTTCTACAGGTAATTCAAAAAGTTTTTTTGTGCAACAATAAAAAAAATCGAATAAATAGAATTAAGAATATAGAATAAAGAATAACTAGAATATAGAAAAGATAAAAATCTAGAAAACATACAAATATAGAAAACATAAAAAGAAAGGATACCTAAATACCTAAAAAGGATTTCCATTCTTTTTTAATGTTTTGTTTTGAACTAATAAATATTTCGTTTTTCGTGTGGAAAAGAAATAATTTGTTTTTCTACTTATTATATTATACTTCTACTTATATTATACTTCTACTTCATTTTTCATTTTTCATTTTTGAAATGGTACCTTTTTGCATTTGCAACAAAAAGAAAAAAAAAAGAATAAACAAAGTTTCATCTTTCTTTTTCTTTTTATCTTTCTTTTTCTTTTTATTGTTAGTATATTTTATCATTTTCGGGATGGGGATTCTAATTTTCATTTTATTTTCCCCATCAACTATAATCACAATACTAAACATTCATAATTTTTGTCTTTTTTTTGACTTTTTACTATTTTAATATAAAAGAAAAGATCTAAGACCCCTAGTCAAAAAAAATTTGACCATTAAAAGAAAAATAATTGATATTGATTAAGTTTCAAATTTTTTAGTTGCTTAACAATTATTCTATTTATATTATTCTAAATTATTGTATTGTATAGAGTAGATTCTTTGTTGCTTTCAATCTAGTTAATAAAAAAATTTCAGAAATGTGTCAAGTTAATTTTGAACGATCTACGTTATGTTTGCGCTTGAAATTTAGAATGGATCAGGGCATATATTCAATTTGAAATTCAATAAGATTTTGGTTTTTTTATTATTAACTGAATTTCACTTCATTAATTTGAATATTTCAAAAAAAAAAAATAAGATTGCATTGAACTGACCCCTTCAAGTTCAAGCTAGACGATTAAATAAAAATTGATTATTATGATTTTTAGCAAGCCGCTATGGTGAAATCGGTAGACACGCTGCTCTTAGGAAGCAGTGCTAGAGCATCTCGGTTCGAGTCCGAGTAGCGGCAGAACATCCTAGAATTTTCAAAAGGATACATGAAATCCTATAATGAATTCAATTCCTAATTGAAGAGCCTTCTGATTTCTCTCTGATTAAATTTAATTCAATTTTCAATTTTTCTTTTTATGATATTTGCAACTTTAGAACATATATTAACTCATATATCTTTTTCAGTCGTGTCACTTGTAATTACAATTCATTTGATAACTTTAGTATTCGATGAATTCGTCGAACTATATGATTCGTCCGAAAAAGGCATGTTAACTACTTTTTTCTGTATAACAGGATTATTAGTTACTCGTTGGATTTTGCGGGAACATTTACCATTAAGTGATTTATATGAATCATTAATCTTTCTTTCATGGGCTTTTTCCATTATTCATATGGTTCCGTATTTTAAAAAACAGAAAAATTATTTAAGCGCAATAACTGCGCCAAGTACCTTTTTTACCCAAGGATTTGCTACTTCAGGTCTTTTAACTAAAACGCATCAATCCAAAATCTTAGTGCCCGCTCTCCAATCTCAATGGTTAATGATGCACGTAAGTATGATGATATTGGGCTATGCAGCTCTTTTGTGTGGATCATTATTTTCAGTAGCATTTCTAGTAATCACATTTCAAAAAATTCGAAGAATTTTTGATGTTGATAAAAGCAATAACTTAATAAATGTAAATGATTCATTTTCCTTTAATGAGATACAATATATGACGGAAAGAAAGAATGTTTTAAAAAATAGTTCATTTTTTTCTTCTAGGAATTATTATACGTTTCAATTGATTCAACAATTAGATGATTGGGGTTATCGTATTATAACTGTAGGATTTATCTTTATAACTATAGGGATTCTTTCGGGGGCGGTCTGGGCTAATGAGGCATGGGGATCATATTGGAATTGGGACCCAAAGGAAACTTGGGCATTTATTACGTGGACCATATTCGCAATTTATTTTCATACTCGAACAAATCAAAATTTTGAGGGTTTAAATTCCGCAATTGTTGCTTCTATCGGTTTTTTTCTAATTTGGATATGCTATTTTGGAGTTAATTTATTAGGAATAGGGCTACATAGTTATGGTTCATTTACATTAACATCTAATTGAATTGAAGAAAGGAAGGGATCTGACGAATGCAACTCAACTCTAGAATAGAGGACAGTAAAGCATATACACAAGAAACTTCAGGTAAGCCATTGAGAACCTTTTGAATCATCATATTACTTGATTCAAAAAGTTCTCACAAAACAAATGCCAAAAATTTGAGTTACAATTCCGTATTCCGTTTTTTTTATTTGAATTAAAATTTAAGACACGAAAAAAAGAAAAGAAATTTTTTCCTTGTATAACATAACGATTAAAAACTGAAAAAAAAAAATGAAAATCTTTTCGATTTTGAGTTTTATTTCGAAAAACTATCTATAAAAATAATTAGATAGAAGAGCTTCGACTCTATCAACTGATAATGAGAAAAGGAAATCCGGATAAATACCAATACCTATTACGGGCAGGAGGATGGAAATCGAAACAAATAACTCCCTGGGTCCATAATCAAAAAAAGAAGAGTTTGGAACATTAAACAGCTTGTATCCATAAAACATCTGACGTAACATAGATAATAAATAAATAGGAGTTAATATCATTCCAACTGCCATTCCAAACGTAATTACTATTTTTGAGATTAAAAGATATTTTTGGCCGGTAATTATTCCAAAAAATACTGCCAATTCTGCAAAAAAACCGCTCATGCCCGGTAATGCAAGGGAAGCTAGTGATAAGATACTAAATGTCGTGAATATTTTTGGCATTAGAGTAGCCGTTCCGCCCATTTCGTCAAGATACACACGACGTATTCTATCATAACTCGTTCCCGCTAAGAAAAAAAGTGCAGCGCCAATAAACCCATGTGATATTATTTGTAAAATGGTTCCATTGAGTCCCATATCACTTATAGAGCCAATTCCTATAATTATGAAACCCATATGAGATACAGAAGAATAGGCTATTCTTTTTTTTAAATTTTGTTGACCAGGAGATGTTGAAGCTGCATAAATTATTTGCATGACACCTACTATTATCAACCAGGGAGAAAAGATAGAATGAGCATGAGGAAATAATTCCATATTGATTCGAACCAACCCATACGCCCCCATTTTTAATAAAATTCCGGCTAGAAGCATACAAGTACTGTAATGTGCTTCTCCGTGGGTGTCTGGTAACCATATATGTAAAGGTATAATCGGTAATTTAACAGCAAAAGCAATAAGAAATCCAATATAGAAAAATATTTCGAGCCCCACAGGATAGGATTGATTGGCTGATGTTTCAAAATTGAATCTTGGTTCATTGGAACCATATAAAGCGATACCCAAAGCTCCCATTAATAAAAAAACAGAACCTCCGGCAGTATACAAAATAAACTTTGTAGCTGAATACAGGCGTTTCTTTCCCCCCCACATGGACAGAAGTAGATAAACGGGAATTAATTCTAACTCCCACATGATAAAAAAAAGCAAAAGATCTTGAGACGAAAATAATCCTATTTGACCACTATACATTGCTAACATCAGAAAATGGAATAATCGGGAATCCCGAGTAATTGGCCAAGCCGCTAAAGTAGCTAAAGTGGTGATAAATCCTGTCAGTAAAATAGGGCTTAAAGAAAACCCATCTATTCCCAATCTCCAGTAAAAATCAAAAAATTGGATCCATTTAGAATCTTCTGTTAATTGGATTAATGGATCGTCCAATTGGAAATAAGAAAAGAACACATAAGTCATTAAAAGGAGATCGAAAATACATATAACTAAAGTGTACCACTTAATTTTCTTATTTCCTCTATGGGGGAAAAAGAAAATTAAGGAACCCGCGGATATTGGTAAAACTACAAATATGGTTAACCAAGGAAAAGAATTCGTGGTAAAGGCAAGATACACTTGGACTAGAAAAACCCGTGCTCGAAAACATAATATATATATTGTATCAATTGTATTATTTTTTTTGAGTACGGGTTTTTGTCGGTAAACAAAAAATCAAATGCATTCAAGTGGATTTTTCTCAAAAGTATCAATAAGCTAGACCCATGCTTCGGGTTGTTTCATGCCATAAATAAACTCGAACACTCAAGAAATCTGTTGGACAAGCGGATTCACATCTCTTACAACCGACACAGTCTTCTGTTCTTGGAGCAGAAGCAATTTGCTTAGATTTACACCCATCCCACGGTATCATTTCTAATACATCGGTGGGGCAGGCTCGTACACATTGAGTACACCCTATACATGTATCATAAATCTTTACTGAATGCGACATTGGATTCCTTATTTTTTTAACGTCATCAAATTTCAATCTAGTAAATTTATAAATGAGTCATCATATATTTAGACACCAGACGAATCAATGATTTATCAGAATTTTTTTTATATTGAATTTTTGATCGACTCGTGAAATAGAACCAAGATACTTTAATTTCGTACGTTTTCGCAAACATGATCGGATAAGTTACGTATCTTCCACGCCAACTCGAATTAATGAATATGAAAATTCGATTCTATATGATTAATCCTACTTATTCAACAAATTCGATTGATTGATACGGGTTGATTTTCTATTACGATAAATTGATGAAACAATAGCCGGTCCAATAGCTGCTTCAGCGGCTGCGATAGCTATAACAAAAATTGAAAAAATATTTCCTTTTAATTGGCGACTATCAAAAAAATCAGAAAATGTTATGAAATTTATATTAACTGCATTCAGTATAAGTTCAAGGCACATAAGGGCTCTAACCATATTTCTACTCGTGATCAATCCATAGATACCGATAGAAAATAAATAGGCACTCAAAACAAGTGCATGTTCGAGCATCATTGACCAACTCCTTATCAATTTCGATTTATTTCAATATGAACAACAATTCCACATTAACTGATTGGATTGACTAGAATAAGAATATCGCAAGTACAGAACAAAGAAATATATGGATAATAAATCAAATAAAATAATTTATACATAATAAAAAATCTTTCAATTTCGAAATTCAAAAATTAAAAGAAATTCAATAATCTTTAAATAAATAGAATTGAAAGAAAAAAAAAAAAAATAAATGTAATAACATAGAAAAAATAGATTGGGGTTAGTAATTCTAAAGATTTCTTACTGCCGAGCCACAGCGATCGCACCTATCAAAGCAACTAAAAGAATTATTGAAATGAATTCAAATGGAAGAAAAAAATCTGTTGATAAATGAATTCCAATTTGTTGACCATTATTTATCAAATCTTGTTCTATAATCTGATTTGTTTTTGTAGTCCAAATAATCCCGTACCATGACGTATCTGGAATAATAGTAATTAGTGAAAAAAAAATACTTGTACAAACTAAGGAAGTCATTCCGTTTCCAACAGTCCAAAGATTCAAATCTTTGTAATATTCTGAACCATTCATAAACATTACGGCAAATAGAATTAAAACATTTATGGCTCCTACATAAATAAGGAGCTGCGCAGCAGCTACAAAATAAGAGTTTGATAAAATATAGAATAAAGATATACAAACAAGAACCCATCCCAACGAAAAGGCAGAATAAATTGGGTTACTAAGCAATACCACCCCTAGACCTCCTAATAGAAGACCTAATCCCAGAAAAAATAAAAGAAAATCATGTATTAGTCCAGGCAAATCCATTGCACGTAAAATAAGAGATAAAAAAATTGAATTGTTTTTTCATGACCTTATTGACCTGACCAGGAAAAACTTATTTATTATTTATAATAGGTTCGAAACCCTAATAGGTTTATTTTACTATAGGTACGGCTACTGTACAAATCTCATTCTTTCTCGAAAAAGGCATTAAATATTGAAATTTAAAAAGAATTCTGGAATTATGGATAGAATGACACATATATTAATATTAATTGATTTTCACAAAAAATGAAGTCACGATACAATTTTCACCAATTAATCAAGTCAATAGTTGGAATTTTTCATTTTTGTATTGATTGACCAAGAAAAATAAAAGAAACCTTATTGTTATTGTATCCCTTTAGATCAAAAAAGGATTTTAGTTTAATAATTGTATTGTACTTTTTTTTATCAATCAAAATCAAAGTGGTTTATTTATATATATATTTTTTTTAGTTGAATTCAAAATTGTTCGAATTGTATAATCGTCAACTACTGACATTGGTAAACGACCTAAAGCAATTTGATTATAATTTAATTCGTGACGATCATAAGTCGAAAGTTCATATTCTTCGGTCATTGATAAACAATTTGTTGGACAATACTCAACACAGTTGCCACAAAATATACAGATGCCAAAATCAATACTGTAATTAAGCAACCGTTTCTTTCGAATTTCAGTTTCCAATTTCCAATCAACAACAGGTAGATCTATAGGACATACCCGAACACATACTTCACAAGCAATACATTTATCAAATTCAAAATGGATTCGACCGCGGAAACGCTCTGATGTGATTAATTTTTCATAAGGATATTGAATAGTTATGGGTAAACGATTTGCATGGGATAAGGTAATCATAAAACTTTGACCAATATACCGTGCAGCTCGTATGGTTTGTTGCCCATAATTCATGAACCCAGTTATCATGGGAAACATATCGTGAATGTTTCTAAATAATTTTATATTTGTTTTTTTCTCTTGTTTGAATTTGAAGACAAGTGATTAATATAGATATAGAAAATATTTTTGTTATTCTTTTTTTTTATAGCGAAAGGAGTTGGAAAGAGGTTATTAATAAGAGATTCCCGAGGGAGATCGGTAAAAGAAATTTCCATCCAAGATTTAAAAGTTGGTCCATTCTTAGTCTAGGTAAAGTCCATCTTGTTGTGATAGGAATGAACAAGAACAAATAAGTTTTAACCAATGTAATAAAGATACCAATTATTGTTTCAAAGACTCCACCCATTTTATTTGTTTCAAAAAGCTCGGGAACGAATAGATACGGAATAGAGATATTCCAACCGCCCAAGTAAAGAATTGTTACAAATAATGAAGAAACTAATAAGTTTAGATAGGAAGCAATATAAAATAAACCAAATTTGATACCTGAATATTCAGTTTGATAACCCGCTACTAATTCTTCTTCTGCTTCTGGTAAATCAAAAGGCAATCTCTCGCATTCTGCTAGAGAAGAAATAAAAAAAATGATAAATCCTATAGGTTGACGCCACAAATTCCAACCCCAAAAACCCAATTTTGATTGTGCCTCAACTATATCAACTGTACTTGAACTGTTAGATAATCATAGTCGGCGATAACATAACTGTTCCCATCGCTATTACAGAACCGTACATGAGATTCTCACCTCATACGGCTCCTCGAAGGCCATAAATAAATTTCAGGACCAGATCATATTACTTATTTTATTTTGCTATATTTTGAGCAGATTATAGGATCAAAATAAAATAAATCGATAGACGTTCCAAAATTTGTGCAATGAAATTCTATCTGTTATAATACTAACAAAAAAGTACTTCGGAATTTATCTCATCCTTTACGTTAATAGTTTCCGTTTTTTTGTTGAGTAATAACTTAAAAAACAATTTTAATAAAATACTCTTTATACTTTATCTTTACTTTATCTTTATAATTATAAAAAAATACTCTTTACTCTTTATACTTTATATCTTTAGAATTTCGAAATTTTATAATATACTAATTTCCTAATCCTAATAATCCTAATCCTAATAATAAATAATTTTATATATATAAATAATTGATACAATTATAATAATAATTGATATAATAATTTGTATTTTAAATATGTATTTTAAATATATATTTTAAATATGTATTTTAAATATATATATTAAATATATATTGTATATTAAATATATATTATATTGATATTGATATTGAAATAATTTTGAAATAATTCTTTTATATTAATATATTTTTAGAATATATTTTTATATTAATTATTAATATATTTTTATATTTATTATTAATATATTTTTATATTTATTATTAATATATAATATATTTATATTAATATAAATATATATAATATTAATATAAATATATATAATAAATTTATATAATATAATAATATAAAATAGAATATATTAATATATAATATATAATATATCTAATAAAAATAGAATAAAACAAATAGAAATATAATATATATATATAATAAATAAAATAAATTAATATATAATATATCTAATAAAAATAGAATAAAACAAATAGAAATATAATATATATATATACTAAATAAAATAAATTAATAAATAATAAATTAATAAATAAAATAAATATAATAAAATATATATAATATAATATAGAAACTAATAATAATAATTTAGAATAGAATTGAATATAATTTCAAATATCTAATATCTAATATCTAATAAATATAGAATATCTAAATTGAATATAATTTCAAATATCTAATATCTAATAAATATAGAATATCTAATAAATATATATATAAATATATAAATATATAAATAGATAGATATGAAAAATAAATAAATAAATAGATATCAAAAATAAATAGATATAAAAAAAATAAATAGATATAAAAAAAAGAAATATATAGAAAATAAGATCGAAATAGATGAGATCTATTCTATATAATATAGAATTAGAAATATATAATTAGAATTTCTTTTTATTATTTTTGATTATTTATTATTTTTTTATTATTTATTATTTATTTTTTGATTATTTATTATATTATATTATTATATTTTTGATTATTTTTTCTATTTTTTATTATTATTAAAATGAAATTATTATTATTAAAACTAAAGATAAAATTTATTAAATATTAAAATAAAATTCAATTATTTTGATTATTTTTTATTAAAATTAAATAGAAATTAGAAGTTTGATTAAATATAAATTCCAAATTAAATAGAATTTTTTTTGAGAATTGATTTCTATTTATAATTTATAATGATATAATGATTTTATAATGCTATAATCATAAGATATAATTATAAGATAGAATTATAATGATTTTGTATGATTTATTTTTCATTTCTAAAAACATTCTTTGTATTTGTAAAAGGAAAAACCAGAATAGATATTTCAACCTATTGTTTTCGATTACGAAAAAGAATTTGATATTCCGAATTATGATACGGATTTTATCTATATGAATTACGAATTTTATCTATATGAATATGGAAAAAAGAATAAAAATATTTATTTTTTTTTTTATTGTAATTAAAGTAATTAAATATTGCTGTAATTAAATATTGCTGTAATTAAATATTGCGTATTATATTCGATTTTTTATTCCTATTCTTCGTTTCTTTCTGAAAAACAGAATAAGGGGGCTTCAAATTGAATAAAAAGGATTATTTCGTTCCTGATAGTTATTTCTTTACTAGGTGGACAGGAGCATACTCTGGATCGGAATCATGGGGAGTACTGCCTTATCATTTCTACCAACTTAAAGCCCCAATTAATATACTTTTGAAATATCCTTTTTTTTAGAGAGATAATTTGGAAAATCTCTATTACAAATCCTTTATGTATCTTGGTGTTCCTAACCATCCACTTAACTTATTTTTACTCAATCACCTGTTAGCATTATGGTAATACATATAAATGATGGTGAAAACTCAATATCAATAAGGTTTATCTTTTGTTTTGAGCCCGCTTCAAGCCGGGATGACTAATCAACCAATCTTGGGGCAAATGGTCTTCTTTTCTTCTGTTTTTTTCTGTTTTACTCTTGTACATAGGAAATGAGTCTCTATTTTTTTACTACAAATTTACAAGTTGTTTTCTTTCACTCATATAACTATCCAATTTAGTTCATTAATCAAAAGTATGAATAAAAAATGAAAATATCTATTCAATTGATTTTCCCTTCTTCCTAAAAAGAAAAAAACAAAGAAAGGAAGTTTATGCTTCAACGAATCGCACGTAGAGATATGGATAACACACAAAGAGTTAATGGTATTTCATAACTAATCGATTGAGCAGCAGCTCGTAGGCCACCTAAAAAGGAATATTTATTATTTGATCCATATCCTGACATAAGAAGTCCAATGGGAGCAATACTTGAAATGGCAATCCATAAAAAAACACCAATTTTTAGATCAGTTAAAACAAGACGATAGCCAAAAGGAATTACTGAATAGCTTAATAGACTCGAAATGACTGCTATGGATGGTCCGATACTGAATAAACGAGTATCCCCTCTAGAAGGAAAAATATTCTCTTTATAAAGTAGTTTTGTCCCATCAGCTATCGCTTGAAGAACTCCTAAAGGGCCAGCATATTCGGGTCCAACACGTTGTTGTATCCCTGCAGATATTTCTCTTTCTAACCATACAATAACTAGTATGCCTATCGTGATTCCCAATACAAGAGTCAAAATGGAGACAAATACCCATAGAATTCCATTAATTCCATAGACCTCGTTTAAGCATTCTAATCTAGAAAAAGAATTGATAGCGTGTACTTCTGTTGTATCAATTATCATTTCAACGATCAACTTCTCCCATAATGATATCTATACTACCTAGTATTGTCATAATATCGGCCAATTTCATTCTTTTAACTAATTCAGGAAGAATTTGCAAATTGATAAAACCCGGTGGACGAATTTTCCATCTCCAAGGAAAACTACTTTGATCCCCTATCAGAAAAATTCCCAACTCGCCTTTTGGGGCTTCGACTCTTACATAAAGTTCTTGTTTCGGTAATTCAAAAGTAGGAGAAGTTTTTTTACTAATGAATCGATATTCGAAATCGTTCCATTCCGAATCCCTTTCAAAACGTCGGGTTTCTAAATTTTCATAGGGCCCGCCCGGAATTCCTTCCAAAGCCTGTTGAATAATTTTAATGGATTCCTTCATTTCACCAATTCGGACTAAATAACGAGCTAATGAATCTCCTTCTTTTTGCCACTGGACTTCCCAATCCAATTCATCGTAACACTCATAATGATCAACTTGACGAAGATCCCATTTGATTCCGGAAGCTCGTAGCATTGGGCCTGATAAACCCCAATTTACTGCCTCCTCGGTACCAACAATACCTACTCCTTCAACTCGTTCTAAAAAAATAGGATTTCGCGTAATAAGTTTTTGATATTCAGCAACTCCTATTAAAAAATAATCGCAAAAATCCAAACATTTATCTATCCATCCATGAGGTAGATCGGCCGCTATCCCTCCGATACGAAAATAATTATGCATCATTCTCATACCGGTGGCAGCTTCGAATAAATCATATACTAACTCTCTCTCTCTAAAAATATAGAAGAAAGGAGTCTGTGCCCCAATATCTGCCATAAAAGGACCAAGCCATAACAAATGAGAAGCTATACGACTCAATTCTAACATAATTACTCTGATATAGCTAGCTCTTTTAGGCACTTGAATATTTCCCAAAAGTTCTGGACCATTTACTGTGATTGCTTCTGTGAACATAGTAGCCAAATAATCCCAGCGTGTTACATAGGGCAAATATTGTATAATTGTTCGATTTTCCGAAATTTTTTCCATCCCTCTGTGTAAATAACCTAATATTGGTTCGCAGTCAACAACATCTTCACCATCTAGAGTAACGATGAGTCGAAGGACGCCATGCATTGATGGGTGGTGGGGACCCATATTGACTATCATAAGCTCTTTTCGTGTAACGGGTACATTCATCGGGGTTTCCTCGATCCATTTTTTCATGAATTATTGAAAAAAAAAATAAGTTCATATTAAGATCTAATAAATCAACTAATTCAAAAAAACTCTTCACATTAACGAGTTTTTGACTCCCGAATATCCAACCGGCTAATTAATTCTTTATAACGTACTCTATTTTTCTTTGCTAAATAAGACAGTAGTCGTTGTCGTTTTCCGAGAATTTTCCGCAAACCTCTTTGAGATAAATAGTCTTTTCTATGCGATTCCAAATGTGAAGTAAGTCTTCGGATTTTATTAGTGAAACTTACTATTTGAAATTCAACAGATCCTTTGTTTTCGTCTTTTTCTTCTTGTGAAATAGCTGAAATGAATAAATTTTTTACCATAAAAAAATCCACCCCTTTTTTATTTTATTTTAATTAAGATTAAGATGTTTTTATTTTGATTGATCAGTAATAATAAAAAATAATAAAATGTATTGTATATTGTATGTATATTGTATTAAATAGTAATTCAAAGTATTGAATAAGAATATAATAATAATGTCAGTTCATTTTAATTTGATATACACAAAATCTTTACTTTGTTAGTTTTACTTTGTTAGTAATTCAAGTTACTAATTCAAAATTTTGTTAAATAAAATTTCAATTCTATCAGTAATCAATCGAATTTTTTATTCGGTTATTGGTTATAGATAAAAAATATGATATATTTCTTCGTCTCCAAATACAAAAGAACAAAAATGGATTGAAAATGAAAGGTCAAAAAATTCCATTGAGTCATTTCTAGATCAAATAAGCTGCGGGGTATGGGATATATATGAAAAATGCACCCTTACACCAATTTCAACCGCGGATATATACATATCCTTACCATACTGAACCGACTGGCATTATTAGTATCGAACCAATAACGATTCATACAAGCTAAATCTTCTAATCGAAAATGGGGCCAAAGAAAAATTTTGAATTTTTGAATTAGTTTATTTTTATCTCTACAAAAATCTTTGCTTTTATCAAAAACGGGACTGCAGTTTTTGATGTTATTACCATTGCAAATTTCTGTATTTATATGAATATTTTTTTTATTTTTGAAATTGAAAGAAATTAGAATTCTTAATTCTCTACAACGTTTTGGGGATAAAATATTTTCGGGAACAAGTAAATCATAATCATTTTTGTTTCGATTTCCAATTCTACTTTGATGCCTTTCAATAGAATCAATAGAACTAGAATTGATTTTGTCTCTGTATTTTTGATTAATTTGATTAATTTGTTGTTTGTTCTTATGAATTAATAAGATGCTTATCGTTTGATACAAAAGAAATTGTCCATTGTTTTTTACCGATAGGCGAACAGGTTCGATAATCAAGACTCCTCTTTTCATCAATTCTGTAAAAGTAAAATTCTTATGAACCATCAGAATCTTCAGACTTATTTCTTGCCCTTGAATAGAAGATATAAAAATTTCTCGTGGATTTGTCAGTCTAAGCAAGAGACCATATACTTTGATATTATTTATTACTTTTTTATTTAACGAACCCTCCCATCTTAATTGAAAACATAAATATTTTTTTAGGAAGAAATCAAGTTCGACTTCCGTATAACTTTTGTTTTGTCTCTGGTTTTTCATACTTAATCCCATATAATCATAATCTTCTTCAAGATTTTGTTCTTTATTTGCGAAAACAGATCCAAAGTCTACTTGTTCTTCGGATTCTTTTTCTTCGTAATTTTGATTCTCTAGTTCAACGATCTGGTTTTCTTTTGCTGTAAAAAGTTTCTTCTCTTTATTTTCATTTCTATGAAAATTGAAAAGAAGAAATTGGATTGGTATCGCCCAAGGGTTTATCTTATATGTGTTGTACAGTATCACAAATTCTCGAAAGAACCAAAGTTCAAAATTAGGTATGAGAGTCTTTTGTATTTCTTCATTCATTCTCATCCAATCAAAAAGGTTTTTTTTTTTATTGGATGATTGATTGGATGAATTTATTTCTTGATCGTGGTGAATTGTAATAAAAAAAAGATTTTTTTTATCGATTTTATCAATTATTTGATACTTATTAGCCTTAGTATTTTGTTTTTTTTCGCTCCCGATATCGATCCAGGATTCAATATTAAGCTTCTTTCTAAGACAAAAATGGAGAATTTTCCAATCAAAATATTTTCTATCTGGCCTTTTCTCCATATGGAAAATCTCATCTTCCCCTAGATAATTCTTGATAGGAATAATAATATTTTCTAACATGCCAAAAAAGTTTCTTTTATTTGTATTGTAATTATAAGAAATCTTTTGTTTATTATTGACTTTTTTTTTATTATTTATTTGCAATGGTGATCCATAAATATATGAGTCTTTCTTATTTTCATAATTAAGAGATTTATATAATAAAAGATTATATCTATAGTGTTTTTTAAAATTCTCTTTTTGGTTTGGTAATGAGTCTGCTTCAAAATCAGTTTTTTTTGCGTAATGAATTAATTGATTTTTTTCATATAAATTCAATTTGTTTAATTTGTTATTTTGAACCATAGGGTGATTTATTCTATTTCTCCATTTTTGTGGTATTAATCTAGACCATCTAATCTGAGATAAATCGTATTTATATTGATAATGACTCCTTAACCAATTTTTCCATTTATTTATTACATAATTTCGAACATTTTTCTTTTTTAATTCAAAATAAAATAGCCCTTGGACTCTAAAAAAATCCTTTATTTCATTCTTTAGAAAAAGGCCATAATATTGAAAGATAGATCTTAACTTATATAAGTATAAGTTACTTTTTTTGATTTGTGATAATTTGTAAAATACATACGCTTGTGATAAGATATTACTCTGTGAATTCTTATTAATAATAGCAATCTTACTATTATTAAGTGACTTTTTGACATTTATAATCGAAATAAAGTGAATTGTATTTTTGTTTGTTTTATCCATTTTTTTGTGATTTTTGTCAGTATTGTAAATGGAGTTCATAATTATTTTTTTTGTTGATTCAAGAAAAAACTGTGCATTGATCCTCGGAATATTAATGAGACTTAAAAAGATATCTATGTATATCCTTTCAATCCAAATTTTTCTAAAAAACAAAAATTTATGCGCTAATTGTGCATTTCTTCTTTTTAATATCTGTGAAATATTTTTTGATGATTTGAATATTTTAGCATTATAACTTATTTTGTTAGGACTTATATTTATTTCCGAACTTAGAATTTCTTTTTCCCTTCCTTTTGAAATTTTTTCTATTTGATTTAGGATTTTCTTTCTTCTAGCAAAAAGATTTTTCATTTTTTTTTCTGAAAAATTTGTGCAAACCATAGATTGCGTTGGGGTGGACAATTTCTGATTCGTCTGATTAATTTTATGGATTAGTGAATCTTTTTCTTTTTGAATTGCATTCAATTTATATACTTCTTTAACTCCAGGTAATAAAATTGGGTTTCGTTTTGATTTTGAAAATTTGTTTATTATTTCTTTTCGAAAAAAAATGTTTTTTATGACCCAGTTTTTTTTTTCTTTTGATAAATTGATAAATAATTTTCTTCTTGCCTCTAAAATTTTTATAACTTGAAAACTTTTTTTTTGCATTTTTCGAATTTTTTTTTCAAGTTTTTTAAAGACGGGTTCAAAAAATGAAAGCCATTTTCGGGGAGGAGCAAAAGGCAAGTCAGTTTCCATTCCACAAACTGTTAAAAAAAAAAAATCATTTATTTGTGCTTTCTTTTTCGTTGGATCTTTATGAGGTAATTTGAATTGAGATCGGTGCCAAGGTTTTAGACGAAAAGGAAATAGGATCTTTATTTGAATCCCCTCGCTTAACCAGTTTTTCGGAAATTCTTTTTCTGATAATGGAACTCCGTTATAGGTGCATTTAACATGCATTTCTCTACTCCAATCCTTAAAATCCTCTGACCATTCGGGAATTTGAAAAAATAGTATACGAATGACATTTTTAGCTATTATTAATGAAGGCAATATAATATATTTTCTAAGAATCGATTGGGTTACTAAAATACAACTCCTTATTCTTTGAACTAAAATACTGCTAGCCCAGGTTTCAGCTACTTTTATCCGATCCCTTTCCTCCCTCTTGTCGTCTTCTCTTTTTCTTTCTCTTTTTCTTTTGTCCTCATTTTTTTGCTTATTTTCTTTTGTTTTTTTCTCTGTATAAGTATAATCTGAAATTTTGAATTCTGTGTTTTTACACATCCAATTTAGAAACATTGTTTTTATCAGTTCGGAAATAAAAAAAAAAAAAAGCGATTTGTCTATTCTGTCCAAAAAAAGGGGAGAATGTGCGTTTGCTTGAAACAGTTCAAAAAAAACTATTTTGCGTCTTTGCGCTCGCATGGATCCTTTTATTATGTCTCGACGAAAGTCAGATTTTTGTGAATAACTGAACAAAGTAATTTCATCTATTTGGTCTAAATTTGTTGTATCTTTGGTATTATAAGTAACTGTATTTTGTTGACTATCAGTAAAAATTAATAAAGGTTTGGCTTCTCGTGAACGAATTTCATGATCTTCTGCTATTACTAAGATTTCGTCATCTTCTCCTTCTCCCTCTTGTTGTTCCAAATAGTTAATTAATTTGTATGACCAATGAGAAACTTGCTTATTTATTTGTTTTATTCCGGTATAATTTTTTATAATTGTTTTATTTTTTAAATTCACAAGACCGGGATCAAATAAAAATTTGAGAATTTCCAACAGTTCTAAATCCATTTTTTCTTCTTTGTAATTTGGAAATAAAGAGAGTCCCATAAAACTGAAACTTGATGTCGATTTTCCGGCAAATTTATTAATATTAATATTAATTAAGTCTAAGAAATAAGCAATTTCTGTTGAAAAAAATTTTCTATCTTTTTTTGGTTCAAATTCTATATCTATATCTATATAATTATCTATATAATTCATATAATTGCTAATAAGAAGAAGAAGATGAATTTTATTTATCCAAACAACATCTGTGGAATTTTTTTTGTAAGTTTTATTTAGGATTGAGGGTGAAAAAAAAAAAACTATTTTCCCGCGGTAGGGCCCGCTCAATAAAGGATCATATTTTTTAGGTAAGTACTTTTTTTTAGTTTTATCATTACATAATCGAGTTCTTTTTTCGAGTATATTCCGAACAAGGTATCCCTTATCTAGCGCTTGGATTCTATTTAGAAATTCATTACTTAGACTTTTCTTTTTTTGTTCATTCTTATAATTCCAATGATTATACAACTCATCAGAAGCAGAAGAGAGTTTTTCCGTTGTGAATAGAAACACCTTTCTCTGTACCATTTCAAAAAAAGTTGCCAAGCTGGGTGAATATGTAAAAGATATTCTTTCCTTTCCATCACTTCGACATGGATAAAAAAAATATTGTGCCATTTCATTTCTTGTAGCATTTTCAAACTGATCATTTTTTATATATCGAAATGGGCGATTCCAACGTTTAGAGTCAAAAAGAATAGTTACAAGAGGTTTTTCAAACCAGAAA
>CANXYA011297206.1:0-10506 GCA_948193465.1 Acalypha hispida
TAAGTCGGAACGAAAGGAATACAACATGTTAACCCATTTCAATTTTTTTGAAAATGTGTTTGACTATTAGTTATAATAACTTAAGTAATATTTTTTTTTTCATCACGCATCTTTTAGTTTTAATTTATTTAACTAATACGAATCACTTTTATTCTCTCACTCTCAAAACTAGTCTTTCTAGAAGTCTTTAAATATAAGTCATATTTACTTTTTTAAGTTTTAATTTGTAAGTTAAAGTTTGGGGAAGTTACATGATTGTCGTGTTTCAAAATTAAGTTGCAAAATTATCATAAGAAAAAGATGTCAAATTCACGTACCACAATTCAACTTTTATTTGCATAATTGTATTATAAATACCCATAAAATTAAAAGAAATTAAATCTAAAAAAAACTTCTTCTCCTCTTCGTTTCTACTCTCTCGCCATAATCTTCTGACCAAAATTATCAACCTCATATCAAACTCAGGTGAGACGTTCATTCCAATCATCATGATTAATTCCTTCTTCTCCATTGAATTTCTCTTCCCTTCGCATCAATTTTTTTTGTTATTCCGATCAAATTAGCAAGATCATATCAAATTTCAGTGAGAATTTTATTTTCCGATCATCTCTGTTAATTAGTTCTTCTCCATTCAATCTCTCTTCATTTCTCGCTATTTTTTCTATTTTTTCGGTCAATTTATCAAGCTCATATTATACTCCGGTTATTTTTTTTAATATCTCTAATAATTCTTTCTTATCTATATACTTCAGATGAGGCATTTTTTCAATAATAGGTTTCGATTTCTTAAATTTCGGCCATCGTCTCTTACTTGAGATCATCTTTTTTCCGATGACAAATATCAAACTGATATCTGACCTTCTTTTCATATTTGCTAATAATAAAACTTTTTTACTTTCTTTTTTTTTCTCTAATGATAGACCTTCTTTTCTAACTATTTGTTGATATTTGATCAATTTTGAAATTGATATTTCTCTAAATTGTACTGAATTAAAATGTTTTGATATTTGATATGTTTTTTTATTTGAAAAACACAGAGCATATAAACCTATTTTGACACTGTTTACTGATAACTATTTATTTCATCCTGATAAAAATTATATGCAAAAAATTGATTCAATTCATTGCGTGTTAATTTGATACTATATTGATACTTTACTTATACTTGTTTTTTTATATATGTATAAAAAATTTTTCTAATATTTTAGAATTAATGGATCAAAATTTCTCTGTCCTAATCCATTATGATGGAGAATAGAATGAAAGATACAAGTATAATGGAAAGAAAATAATTGGTTTGTTATTTGTATCAACAATAAGTTATACAAAACTAGTAAAGGAATTTCCAAAATTATATCTCTTAATTTATATAAAATTTCTATTGGTATAAAGTTCATTATAAAAGAAAAATTTTTACTTTTGAAATTCACAATGATGACAATTTTTAATTTTACATTAGTAAAATCATTTTGATTATTCGCAAACATATATTATATCTCATGCTCAAATTGATATGTAAACTCGGATTATAAAAGAAAAAAAATATACATATTGTATCACAGTAATATCCAAAAGATACAAACTAGATATATAAGTTGATATATGGTTGGTTTAAAAAAAAAGAAAAAAATAATTGTTATAAATACAACTACTATCAACAATAAAATTAAAAGGTTCAAGAGCTTTCATCAGATCAAAAGTCGTCCTCCGCACATCTCGAATAATCGTAAACATATAAAGTCCAACGTTTTAATTTCAACCGACCAAAAACCCAGTGTTTTCTTGCAACATCATTAATTTGAAACAACACTTAATCAACTACATGCTAGCTCCTTCCATATTTTAATTCTCTATTGATATATGCAACAAATGATAATTTTCGCCATAAGAAATTTGTCTCGATCTTGAATGAATTCAAAATATGTCATCCTCAACAGATCTTTAAAAAAACTCATCAGCAACAGTAAATTTCGAAAAATCATTTTCAGCCAATCTTGTCTTTATCTTTATGCAACGCATCAAATCTTTCCTTAATTGTCGTGGACCAACTTCTTATAACATACATTTTTAATATATCAAATCAACATACGAAAAATTTAATGAATAAAAAAATCATTAATTAGCACCTTATTGATATTCTGAATCTCAAACTTAACATACTCTTCAAGAACACCTAAATCATTGCACAATTTGACTTTTCCTTCGTGCAACGCATCAAATATCTCATCAATTTTCATGGAACAACTTTCTATAATATTTTTCTAAATACAAAATTTTGTTGATAAATCATGATACTTTACTTATACTATTCTTATACTATTGACGACTAAAAATTCATATTAGGTTAGTACCATAAAAGTATCAAAATAAAATTTAATTTCATAAATGAACTCACCAAAATAGTTAAACTGACCACAACAACCAAGAACTAATAAAAATGAACACCGCAACATTCTCAAAATAACTTATCAACTAGAAAATTACACAAAAAAATATATAAAAACCTCAATATTAATGCTAATTAATTTTAACAAGTCGAATATCAACTCTTTTAAACAAAAAAAAAAGAAGATAAAAATACGCTGAAAACATAACAAAACCAACTTGATTCGATCAATTTATATATAAATTAACAACAAATATCATTCATGTTCCAAAATTCAATCATAATCTAATTAATTTAATTGCTAACAACCAAAAAGGATGATTAAGGCTATTCCTGCTCGAAAAAAATATAATACCAACTCATATCAGATGAGTATCACAAAAGTATGAAAAACAAAATAGATTCATAATCAAGTTGTATATAATATCAATTCATATCATGTTAGTATCATAAAAGTATCAAAATAAAACTTAATTCCATAAATGAACTCACCGAAATACTTAACCTTATCACAACAACTGAGAACTAACAAAATGAAACACCGCAACATTCTCAAAATAACTTATCAATCTGAAAATTACACAATCAAATACCTAAAAGCAAATACTAATCAAATAACCATTAATGCTAATTAATTTTATATAGGCAGTTTATCAAACACGTAATACCATATTTAGCAAATGTAACCGAAAACTAATATTTATATACATTCATTTGAGGTAATAAGTAAATAAAACCGATGAATATTCATAAAGTCAACATGAATTTGAATTAGCATACACAAAACAACTTCTTAATTAATCCTATAATTAAATTTAGTCTTTTTAGCATCTTGAGTAGTCTACGGTTTGAAATTTAAAACTCATGCAATTGATTGAGGCATTTTAACAAACATATGGTGTGAAAAAATGAGTAAAAAAATATACCTTTCTACTAGTAATTTTTAATAGAAGAAGGTGAAAATATATATTAGAATTATCAAGATAAAAAGAGATCAATCAAAAAAGAAAAAGAATCGAGATTTTCGCCGCACCAAAATCATTTTTCTCGCAAAATTTGAAGTTATCGATTTAGAATGAAAATTCAAACAAATAAAATGAACGGTTAACAAAAAGATTTTTAGAAGAATAAAATTTACAATGATTAAACGGTAATATTATTGAAAGGATTTGCCGGAAGGCCATAGTAAATATACGCCGACGAAGGAACAGAGAAAGGAAAGAAAAGAAAAGAAAAGAAAAGAAGAAGAGGGAGAAAAGGAGAGAAATTTTTTTTGTTATGAAACGGTGTGTTTTAAATTTTAATATTTTTACAATTAAAATTTATTTTTAGATACACGTATAATATTAATATTTTGGTCATAAAAGATACGGTACTTTGTGTAATTTCCTCTTAAAGTTTTCTTTCTTGTTAAAATGTGGGCTTTGTTTCGGTGGATAAATTTTGTTTAGTGATCGTATCCTAATATTTCATTAAGAAAAAAAGTACTAATTCTAAATTAAATTAGATTTTTCTTTTTGTTATATATTTATTAGATATATATTAAAAGATGTAAGGAAAATAATTTTTTTATAGGCAATAACTACAAAATAAAATAAAAAAACATTTATACACAATTTTAAATCTAACATCAACATAAAAGAAAAAATTTATTCATCAAAAAAGGTTTTTATTGGCACAAAATTATAAGTTTTAACAAAATATCTACGAAATCATCCTACGCTACAACAGATAACTCTAAATTAATTTAGATTTAGTTTTACATTTGTTATATAGATAATATATTGATTATTACAAAATTTGAAATACCTAATTTTGGTCTTTAAATTTAATAATGATCAATTGATTTGATTTATTACTAATGTTGTGTGTAAAAATATGATCTAGATTTTGCTAACAGTTGTATTATTATTGATAGTTTTTGCATGAATTTAATTATTGTTTCTTATATGACATCTTCAAAAAAACATAAATTTAACTATTAGAAGGTTAAAACTTTTACGTTGATAGAATAAACTATGTAATGAAATTAAAAACTATTGTTAATTCAATTAATAAAATAACAAGATTAAAATTATTTATTGAGATTTGTCTTTTATCAAGCGGAATTTTTAGACTTGCTGCTACCTCTTCTTCTGCCTTTCCTTTTAGAACTGAGTTTGACTACTCGCTTAGGCGGTGGAACCTACCTCCCACTAAATTGTTAATTGTTTTATTTAAATATTATATAAATAATAAAATTTATTCGTAAATTTTATCTATTTTGATGGAATTTGTGACATATAATATGAACTATATAGAATCGATGAAATATAATTGTAAATGAGCTCATTAAAAAAAATTATAAATGAATACTACTATTATTTTAAATTTATAATGAATTATTCAAAATTTGAAAAATTCATTCCTACCAAACACAACTTTAGGCAAGTATCAAATACTCGATTACTAGTTAATTTATAATAATTAAGTATTATAACATTACATGTAATATTGAAAAATACATGTGAATGATTAGATTTTAAAATTGTTTTTTAAAAAATCTCTTAAATGAAATAATATCATTACTCTCAACTATGCAAAATAAAATATTATTTTTATGATTTGCATTATTAGTTATGAAAAACAAAGGAATAGAGTGTGTAATGTATATAATATATCATTTTTATTTTGTTATACATGAAATGTTGTAAATATACAAGCGTTCTTGAAAAAAATTATCCGAGTAGAATTTATGGGAATTAATAAAATACATGGAATTTACTAAATAATATGTTTAACTTAACTAGTATAATAGATAAAAAAAATGCTACAAAAATGTGAGATTTAAAGTATAATGCGTTAAGCTGATTGATACGAAATGGGTTATGCGAAAGTCTGTTGCGATTTTTATTCTCTTATGGTTCGACTTAAATAAAAGGCATCGGTATAGCAGTCTTTGGAGCATTATTGTTCTCAACCTGATTTGAAGCATTTAGAAAATGAGTTTTTGCAGAAAAAAAAGGTTAGCGTTTACTCATTTTAGCGTTTCAAATACGTTTTTTTTTTTTTTTTTGAAAAAAAATGCACAACCTTTTGTAATTTTTAATTTTAACACCAATTAAATTTTTATATTAAAAATTATTAAATTATTTCATCAAATTAAAAATAAAAATATTACGAATGTAATGTATAATATATAAAAATATGCTAAGTTGATAATGTTTTATCAAAATTTGAACTGTACTTTAAATTGTAATGATGTGAAAGGTTGTACATTTTTTTATTAAAATTGAAAATAAATGATTAAAATATTACAAAATGCAAATGTGATGCATTTCTTTTTACAAAAATTCCTTTAGAAAAAAATATAAATCAACCTATTTTTTATAACTTTCACATACGTTTTTAAATATTTAGTACTCTCAGGTTTCCTTGTATAAGCTCTTTAATAGCGAGTTCTTGGTTAATAATTTGAATCTTTTACTTATATAAAAAAAATAATTTGAATCTTTAGATTCAGTTTTTACTATATTTTTAGTGTTTTTTTTTTATCAAGTGAACTATTATTTCTTATCATTTTTGGACTCGTGTTGTAGACTTAAATGACGAAAACACTTAGATTTTTGTACTCCTTGTGGGATTTATTGATAAATTGTCAATATTAACTATATATATATATAAAAAGTTATATATCTCTCATTGTTTGTACCTTAAAAAAACAAAGGAAAATATTTTCGCAATAAAAAAGAATGAATTTTAAAAAATGACCAACTTTCCATCTCAAAAAATTATTTATAGTTTTAGAAATGAGAAGTTATTTTTCTAAAGAAATTACGTATTTAATTCAAATATATATATATATAATTTTCATCATCATTGGATTGGACATCACCAATCGGTTCCTGATCACTAACTGATCAACCAAAATTTTTCTTTCAATTATTAAAATACAAAATTTAATTAGAATAAAATTCATTATTATTTTTTTTTGCATGGACATTGGTAATTTTAATATAAAATTAATACTAACAAGTATTTTTCTATAATCGTTACCAAAGAATATAAATTAATTTACTAATAAGACATCTTCAAAGAAAGCAGCAGGGAAACAAACAGAACCTAAAAGAATCATGATGTGATTATTCTAATTGAAAAACAAGTTGTGGACAGCACATCCTATTATAGGCTCGGGGCACCAAAGTCAGCACGTTGATTTAGCACGCCACATCTTTTATCAGCTGCGATTTTCTTATTCTGATACGCCACAACAAACTAGTTCGCGCGCATAGGCACGATTGAGCCAGTTTTAAGTGTACCTTCCACCATAACAATGATTAATTAAAATGGCAGATTTTGGAAGTGGTAAGGGGGAAAATTGCCAAAAGTGGGATTACTTTTCTGGTTTCTTTCTTCACTTGCAATCAACCTAGCATGCCTAATCATACAATCTACAAATTCCACTATGCCAACCCACTATGTAATCTGTCATCAAAAGGATATTAAATACTAACCTTTTGCCCGAATTTGATACACTATGACCATATCCGTGGTGGTAGTCTGTAAATCACCACAAACCTGCATCGAATAGCGCATGTCCGGATCATACTATAGATGTATATCCTTTCGATTCATAATTCCTCATGGTTGACCTTTTCGCACCGAATTGCCCGAATATGATACACTATGACCAGATCTATGGCGGTAGCCTGTGAACCACCATAAACCGGCATCGAATAGCGCATGTCCGGATCAAACTGTAAATGCATATCACGAGCTTGATTCATAATTCTCCATGATTGTTGGTAGTGGGATTCGAACTCACTCCCTCAACCAGACAAGGACATACATCCTTACCACTAGATGAAGGTCATCTAGTTAACATTCTACTTCTCAATTCATGGTAAAAGCGAATGATTCGGTCTAAAAAAATCTGCCATAACATGATTCCAATATATTACAACTCTCACATTACTCATATTAGTACCAATAGATAGGTGCTTCTGCTTTGCCCTCAAGGCATATACACATTTACAGTTTTATCCATTAGATGATTTTTTTCTATATCAACGATTTGATTAACTTTTGAAAACACTAATATTAGTTACTAGCTATAAAAGTTAAGCTTCATACCCTCAAGGCATGGTAAAAAATCCTGAAAATATACACTTTTTTTTGTAATTAGTTGCTTATTGATAGCTAAATGTATTGATGTCCTATTTAATTATGATGGTCTGAATCATTTCATTTTCATGCTATATAAGGTATTTTTAGTATATAGTTGCTTATTTGAATTATTTTATGTATGAAGACCTAATTAGATGGAACTATTTGGCTAGATGACTTGTGCACATTGTCATAAAATGACTAGTTGTTTAATTTCATTTATTCCTTAAATTTTTTTTTATCCCTCTCTTATATAGGCTTGGTATACTACTATCTCATTGGCCATTTGCAAGGTAGGCTTACTCTGCCAATTAACTCATGCATGCCATTTTTTTAAATCTATGAATGTTGTTTCAACTTTATTTTTCTATATGACCACATTGCAAGCGTTTGATCTGCTTGAAATGTTGAAAAAAAGGAGGAAGAAATGCTTTCTGCTGTGAAGGAAAAGCAACAAAAGGTATTCCCATCCATGTCCCTGTGATCCTTTGTGGCGTTTCTTTATTTGGAGAAACAAATTAATCAACTCTGCTTGACTAATTATAGTGTATGTAATTTTTCAAATACTAAAAAACATTGCGAAGTGAAATGTTAAAATAATGTGTCTTTCTTTTAAAGAGAATGTTAATAAGTGTTTTAATTGCATTTGAATCGGAACTCTATTTGATCATGAACGAAACAATAACTGTGTTGTCATAGTTCTATTCTACGCATTTTCACTTTAGCATGGGCAATGTGGTCTAGTTCCTTTGGTATGGTGTCTGAACTTGAGGTTTTTCTCATTCCAAGTTAGCTGGGTCAAAGTTAGAATCTGCTTTGATTCTGAAATTGTCATTAGTTTCACTGATGGTCTAGTATCAATTGATAGAGTAAATTTACATTTATAATTGTTCGAGCTATTCGCCTCCACAAGAGGTTGGACAACCCGAAGTCGATCACGAGAATCTCGGTATGCAAAGAAACAATCACGTTTTAGTGTGTGAATTAGGTGAAAAACAAAATAAAGAGATAAGATGGCATTTGTTTAAAGTAAAGGAAAGCAAGAAAACATAAAGTAAAGGATATGTGCTAGGTGAGGACGTTCGTCGAACACCTAGTAGACACATTTTCCAAGGTAATCACTAGTGACCGAAACATGGATGAAGTCTTAATTATATACGACAATGAACATATGCAGTGATGGAATGAGGCAATAACATAGTTTGATGGTGATTAATCTAAGGGGAGCCTATCTCTAGGTCTTCCACCTAACTAGATTAACCTAAAATCGTAGGCCTAACTCTCATCTTACCTAGAGTTAAAGTTAATCAATATGAAGCACAAAATCACATCACAAATCATGTAAGAGTCGATTAGACAAATATCTCTATCCCCTAACGAGTCAAGAGAGATGATCTAGGTGGTCTAAGATTAGTATCTACTCTCGTGTCAACTAATCAACCAAACGCACAATTATGTTAGCTACTGTCTGCGAGTTCGTATACGTGCAAGTATACACTATCGTACAAGTAATAATAGTGATAAGGGATTGTCGATCCCATGAGGAATGTGCTATTTCTCGATTTTAATTAGCAGAGTAAAAGGAAAATTTATATTTGTCACAATAAAAATAAATTTAAATTTAAACTTAAAAACTAATTTTAAAAACAAGTAAAAATATTACATAGAAAATTTAATAATAAAAAGGCTCAAGCATAGGATAGATTTCATCGATAGGTTCTAATTAATTTCATTTAAACAATCCTATTTTATTGCCAAGTGAATTATGTCTATAATCGGGTCAGGGCTTATAGAATTAATTTAATTTATCTTTATTAAATTTCTACTAACTTCGAGTCAGGACAATTAATTTTCACTTAATAATGACTTATTAAATCATAAATACGGCAACTTATAGCTGCTCTAGTTCCGACTAATTTCGGGTCGGGATAATTAGTTTTTCCTAAATAATATTGATTTTATGCTTCGTTAACATAGCTTCGGGCCAAGACAACTATTTTATCATAAATCATGGCATTAGGTTCGCGACGCTTAAGTCAAGCATTAATAACAATCAACATAAAATATAATAAAACGAAGGTTTTAATTGAACTTAATTATCACAGCATCGACTACATCTTCCTATACTTGACAAAATATTTAGCTATTAAAAGACATAATAACAATTAAACAAAACATAATAACAACTAAAGCAAGAGATCAAATTTATTACTTGTTTATTAATTTTCATAAACTGATGATAACAAATGAAAAATAAGCCTCTATTTATAGGATTTAGGAGTGGCAATTCTGTAATTATTTGATGAGAAAAGCAAATTACGCCTCAATTAGTGCCATTAATTGCTTTGTCCCTTGTCCTCTTTCAAATTTCAATTTCAATTTTCAATATAGTTGTTGGGCTTTCAATTCCTCATGTCCCACTTTTAATTTCTTTGTAATTTTTGCATAAAAATCAATTTCATATCTATTCTTTCATAGACTTTGTTGAAATTTGAAGACAAATTTAATTTCAAATGGGCTCATTGCTTTTATTTCCAATTCCTTTTTCATGGACCCTCACCTTATTATTTTGTTTGTCTTCTTTCTTTATTTTCAATTTCAGCATTTTATGTGAACCCTTATGTTTTTAATTTTTTTTCATTCTTTATACTTTTCACGTGCTCATTTTTATTTCATGTCTTCCATTTTATTTCTAAACTTTTTGGCCAATAAATATTTGCACACTTATCTTCTTCTTTTGCACAATTTTGACTCATTTTTACCACCAATTTGTAATTAAGTCATTTCTTCACCTAATAACATTAAAAGTACACAAATTAAGGCACTATAGATTTAATTAACTCTAAAAATAATTAAGTTTGAGGTGAATTAATATTAAATATATATGCATTTTTCACACTTATCAATTCCCCCACACTTAAACATTTGCTTGTCCTCAAGCTAACTCTATCAAAGAAAAATAATACGAGAAAATT
>CANXYA011297967.1:0-11389 GCA_948193465.1 Acalypha hispida
TTATATAATATTTAAAGATTTTTTTCCCTAATTTGTAGTTCAAAGAATCGATGGATAGAATGTTGGGCGAGCTACGAATGGAAGCAAAATTAAAAATAGCTAAATAAGTAGGAAAAAAATAGTACTATATACAAATAGCTAAATAATAGTACTATCTATATTAACAGAATAATAGTCCAATGTAATGTGAATTTATTTATGTAATATCTTATTTCATAAATAATTATATTATTATATTACTATTTAAAAAATAATGTTTCACAAAACCAAAAACAGTTATAATTATTACAAATAAAAAAACAACAAAAATTAAAAATTAAATAATAAATCACAAAACAAAATAACAAAACAAAACAAAAACGCAACAAAAAAAAACATAATTAAAAATCACTAAATAAATTTAAAAAAATACAATAAAAAAAAATTCATTCACTCGGGTATTACGCCCAGTTAATATTATACCCTTTATTCACTATAAATACCTTTGTTGGATTACTCATTTGAGTACATGTAAATTTTTTTGACCCTTTCATCTTTCTTTTTCTATTTACTTTCATTCATATTCTTTTCCAACTTTTTTTATTCTATTTAGTATTGCTCATTTGAGTAGAGGTAAAATTTCTTACCTTCCATCTTTCTTTCATTTAATTCCATTCATATTTTTATGTTGATTATTAAATTATAATATTATTTAATTACATTTATCAAATAAAAATAATGATATAATTTTTAATTAAATTATGAAATACTAATTCATATAAAATTTATTGTATTCATTTTCATTTTTAGTTCTCCAATTTAATAACATTGGTAATAAAAAAATATTGTATACAATATATTGTATTTATATATAATATATTATATAGTTTTAGATTGTTTATTTATAAAATTATCTAATTTATATTTTAAAAAAAGTAATAAAGACTCGGGTGAACCAGGTAACCTATAAAAAAAATAAATAAATATTTTAAATAAAAAAGATACTCTAATTAGACTCTTAATTTCACACAAAGAAGATACTAAATAGTAAATAATATTATGAAATATAATCACCATATATTTTTCTTAAGTTATAAAAGTCTAAAATTAAATAGTTCTATTTGGAGTGATTTTAAATAAAAAATACCTCAAATCAAACTATCTTGAGGTACTAAAATATTTAATTAGAGAAGTTATTAATGTATATTTTATTTATAGTGAAAAGTAGTGTATTTGTGTTTTCTATTTTTTTATGATAATTGATAAGAGGTTTGGATGGATATTTTTATTTTATTATTGATTTAATAAAAGCAGACTTCAAAATTAGGTTAGATATTCTGTTGTTTTTTCTTTGCACATTTTGATATTGTAATTACGACTTAGAAATGACGGTGAAAATGCTAAGTAAATAGGATAAGAGGAACACAAAATAAGAAGAGTTAAGCTACCATATTAATTGAAATTTTACCTATTCTCAACCGTCCATTTAGCTTAAGTTACTCCCTCTCTCTTAATCTAATTTATGTTTGTTTAGTCAATAAATAAAGTTAATTAATTGGACATAAATTGTTAAGTTACCATATTAATTGAATTAGTAGTTATTAATTGCAATTAATTTTTATATTAATTTTATTAAATAAATTTAATGTTATAATAAAATTTTAAGAAAACTAAACCTATTCATATTCACATTTTTCAATATGAAAAAGGCAAAAAAAAAAAATGTCTTCTTTTCTTTCACCCAGGTTGACTGGGTAATGGAGAATTTTGTCATGCCTTATAGGTCAACCTATATTTTAGATGGGTTAACCACTATCTAATGGTAAAAAAATTAACGGTATTATGTCTCACGGCATGGCATGGCAGAATGCATTAATAGCAGTGTTATTAGACCCGGCCCGACCCGGTGACCCGCTAACCCGAAACTTAAACCGAATTGGGTCACATAAAAAACCAAATAAGACATTGACCCGTGAAAACCCAAGTGACCCGGACGATTTTTTATTGACCCGGTGTGACTCGATGGACCTAACTTCATCGTTAAACTTTTAAAATATTGTCATTTTAAAATAAAAGTAATACATTTAATTATATGTAATAAAAATAATTAATATTTACTCGATTAGGATAATTTGAAATTAAAATTAAAAATAATATATAATTCAACAAAATAGTATACATTATATATATCTACAATTTGATTAAATAAATTATGTTTAACACTTTTCTTAATTATCAAAATTATTATTTTAATGATAGCTTTAAAAAACACTTTATAATTTACATCGTCTCATTTATTAAATGATAACTTTTTTCTTATTTTAAAATAATAAATATAAAAGAAATCATACACATATTCAATTATTAAAAATACATATTTTTATCTCATATTTTATTTTTTAAAAGTATTCACTAAATGATATACTTTTCATTACATTCTAATTTATTTAATAATTGATAATTTTTCAATATAAATTACTTTATTGTATTCATATAATAATTTTACAATTTTATTTTAAAAATATAAAATCAAACAATATTGATGTGTATTAATTATTGATAGAATTGTTATATATATCATAAAATATATTATTATATATAATAAAATAATAACATTTGACCCATCGGTTGAACCGATAACCCGATGGTTGAACCACTAACCCACTGATCCGAGCCCTCGGCCGGGTTGAGCTCCGGGTCGGGTCTAATAACACTGGGTAATAGGATTCTAATAAGAAAAACTAAAATAAAAAGAAGGAAATACCTAAAGATGCATTAACAAGACATCACCAGACACCATCAACTTGTGCATGTGGGAAAAAGAGAGTACCTTTGTCAACTAAACACCATCCTGAAGTTCTTCAAGAGTGTCCCTCAGCCATTATATCTTCAACAATGTCGTAAAAAAAATCTGCAGAAAAACAATATTTCTACATAAATATGCTAATTATAGGGAACAAACCTTGAAAAAAAAATCAGAAAACATAGTTCAGAAGGGAAAAGAGAAAAATCTTGAAGACAACATATGACTAAATTCAATCTGACATAATTTATGTGCAAAAAAACACTAAATTCATAAAGGCCGCAAATAGAGAAAAATTAAAATTAAAATTCGAAGGATCTCTTCTTTTTTTTTGAGAATTAGTTGCTGTTTTCATTACTCGCTCATGGTCAATCTCCGAAATAAAAAGGCCACATTTAGCTAAAGAAGGAGCCACTTTATTACAATTTCTACTAGCAAATTGAAAAGAAATTTTACTAAACTGCTTGCCTACTTAAAGAATGTCATCGGCAATAATTTGAATTTGATCAACATAATCAGCTGAATGATTAACCCAATTGATAACGCTCAAAGCATCAAACTCCACTATCAGTTCATGTAACTGGGCTTCTGTTGTTCTATGCATTCCGAAGATAATTGCCTTTGCTTCCAGAATTTTAACACTTTGAACACCATTCAATCTTTTCACCCCCAGCCAGCATAACCTCTCCTTTCACATTGCGCACCATAAAACCCAAGCTAGCTACATTATTCTCTAGATCCAAGGCTGCATCAGAGTTAAGTTTAACAGAATTACCAGAAGGGGGCTGCCAAACCTGTTGTTGCTTCATTTGAGCAGCTGAAGAACGAACTCTATGCTGCTGAAAATCATGGAGCAATCTAGTACTTCTCACAAATAATTCCTGCTCATTATCCCTCATATTACCAAACACCAAATTGTTTCTATCCATCCAGATTGTCCATAAGCTTATTACAAACAATTCTACCTCATCAAGCTTTAATACCCGCTGCATATAATTAAACCACTGCTGCATATCTACCAAATCAATCACATCCACCTTTATCTCAAGTGGAGACAGTAATCAAAGCCTACTAACCTGAGGGCAATTTTTTAAAGCATGGATTGTTGTCTCTGTTTCAGTTCCACATCTTGGACAAAGCACATCTATACTGGACCCTCTTCTCTTCAAATTTTCAGCACAAGGAAGTGTATGGGACATGACATTCCATAGGAAGTGTTTCATTTTTGGGATGGCATTCAGGTTCCAAATCCGTTTCCAGCAAAAAAAATTACCAACCGAACTGTATGCTTCACTTTTGTTCTGCTGCATCAACTCTTTTGCTACAAAATAACATGATTTGACTTCAAATTTCCCTGTTTTAGAGTGCATCCAAAAAAGCAAGTCCTTAGGCCATCGAAAACTTAGCGGAATACTAAGTATTGCTTCTGCATCAAACTGAAGTAGCGGACTTCGAATCTTCTGAACATCCCACTGACCCACTTGATAGTCAATGAAATCATTCACCAATTTAACCCCGCTTTGAGCCATCCATACAGGTTTCCTGTTATTCAACTTTGGAATCCAGTTATGTTTCATTATTTCCACCTCTGAGCCATTGTCGATCCTCCAACATAATCCTTTTTTCAGCCTATCCCTGCTCTCCAATAAACTTCTCCACACAAAACTCGCTTTATAACCCACTGTTACATTTAAGAAATCAGATTTAGGATAGTATTTCGTAGCAAAAATCCGAGCACAGAATTGAAAATAAAAAATTACCTTCAGATGAACAAGCACCAAGGGCGCTAATAATGCTAAATCTATCAAACTTATATAAAAAATACAGCATTTCTCTGAACAAACTCAACCACTTTAATCCATCACCAACAGAAAGTACCCATCGACCATAGAATTCCACGAAACTAAATCCCTCAGTTGCATTCCTTCAAACACCTTCTCCGAATTCTCAACCATCAGTTTAAAATACATTATCAATAAGACAATTACAAACATAGACATCAAAATCCAATCCAATCTTTTTCTCACTTAGCATGCACTTTTTTCCCTTCAATCAAATTCGATAACCAACCACAAGCCTTAATAACAAAATGAAAAGTGCCCTTGTCAATAACAATTCCATCAAATATCATTATATAATAATACCCAACAACTTCTTCATACAGCCCATTATTAGAAAACCCTCATAAAATAAGATTCCAAATATAAGTATTTGGGTGAGGCATTTTATCAAACAGGTTAAGTGCATTGTCCATTCAACCAAAATTCACTGATTCAGTCAGTTCTCTCGTGAGATTGTGACTATTGGGTGGCTTATTTAGCCTAGATTTTGATTTTTGGTGTTTATTTGTTAATTTTGTCGATGAGTAAAATGCCACTAATTAGTTTCGTTTTCGGTGGTTTTTCAAGTGTAAAAGAGTTGGAAAAAAAAAGTTGTATATTTGGGTTGCTGCCATTTTTATAAATTGTTTGAATGTTTAAGAAATTGTATTGAAGAAGTATGCAATTTGATTTTGGGGGGAAATGTTTGTAAAAACGTTATGGCCAGTGTTATCAGATCCGACCCGGAGCTCAACCCGGCCGAGGGTTTGGGTCAGCGGCTCAGTGATTTAACCGTCGGGTCATCGATTCAACTGGTGGGTCAAATGTTATTATATTTTATTATATATAATAATATATTTTATGATATATATATAACAATTCTATCAGTAATTAATACGCACAAATATTATTTGATTTTATGTTTTTAAAATAAAATTGTAAAATTATTATATGACTTTAATAAAGTAATTTATATTAAAAAATTATCTATTATTAAATAAAGTAGAATGTAATTAAAAATATATTATTTAGTGAATACTTAAAAAATAAAATATGAAATAAAAATAAACATTTTTGATAATTGAACATATGTATGATTTTTTTATATTTATTATTTTAAAATAAGAAAAACATTATTATATAATAAATGAGACAATGCAAATTATAAAGTGTTTTTAAATGCTATCATTAAATAATAATTTTGACAATTAAGAAAAGTGTAAAACATAATTTATTTAATCGAACTGTGGATATACATAATGTGTACTATTTTGTTGAATTATAAATTATTTTTAATTTTAATTTCAAATTATCCTAATTGAGTAAATATTAATTATTTATTAAACATATTATTTTTATTTTAAAATGACAATATTTTAAAAGTTTAATAATAAAATTGGGTCGATCGGGTCACACCGGGTCAATATCTTTTACGTGACCCAACCAGGTTTAAGCTTCGGGTCGGCGGGTCGGCCGGTCAACCTGCCGGGTCGGGCCGAGTCTGATAACACTGGTTATGGCTGTTCATTTTTTAAGGTAAGAAATGGATGAAAAATAGAAGGTAAAGGGGGAAAAAATCCTTCGAGTTTTTAACTCAGTGCAAGTTAACCCTTTTCGTTTAAAAAAACAAAAAGTCATGTTATTGAAAATGGTGCAAATTTGCCCTTGAGTGTGGTAAACTAAATTGAAGTGTTTCTTTTTACCCTTTTCATTTTTTTAAATTAATATTTTTTTACCCTTCTAACATTTTTTTAAATTAAATACATATAAAACTTTAATGTAATTATTCATATAATTATAAATATTATGTTATGCCCTCATCATTAGAGATGCCTTACAACACTTTTATGATGTGTCTGGACTCAAGCCTAATTTTAATAAAAGTAGCATATTTTTCTCTGGTGTGGCTGATGAGTTAAAAGACTCCATTAAGTATATTCTAAACTTCAAAGAGGGCCATCTTCCTGTAAAGTACCTGGGAGTACCTCTGTTTACTAAAGCCTTAAAGAAGGATCAATGTACAATGCTTATTAACAAGACAGTGGACAGAATTAGAAGCTGGTTTACTCGTTTTCTTTCTTATTCAAGTAGGATTCAACTGATTAAATCTGTTTGATGAGTCTGCAGATCTACTAGTGTTCTATCTTTACTCTTCCAAAGGCTGTTATTAATGATATTGAGCAGATTTATAGACAGATCTTATGGTGTGGAAATGAGAATAGTAAAAGAATGAAGCAAATTTGTTGTAGCAAAGTCTATGGTGGATTGAGGATAAAGCCAGTAGACATTTGGAACTCTGCAAACTTAATAAAACACATCTGAACCCTTATAAATGATAAGCCTACTTTGTGGTCTACTTGGTGTCTACATATAAACTTAAAAATCACAATTTTTGGATTGCAAATCAGAAATTTAGTGATAGTTGGACCTAGAGGAAACTATTACTTCTTAGAAAAAGCTTCAAAGATCGTTGTGCTTTCAAGTTAGGCAGGGGTGATAGATTCCTTTTTTAGCATGACCCTTGATGCCATGGAAATTCTCTGAAAGAGAAATATCCTCAGTTTGATTTTACTAAAGTTGAGGTAGGTAATTTTGCTAAGATTGAAGATGTGGATAGAGATTTAAAATGGAATCTTCCTGATGCTATAGATGAAGAGGAAGCTCATATTTTGGAGTGATGTATTAAGTTGTACTTTGAAAGATGAGAAAGATGTTGTAATTTGGAAGCTTAATAAAAACCAAAAGTTCAGTGTGACTAGTGCTCGCAACAACTTAATGAGTGTCAGGTCTGACAAAAACTGGACAAAAATCATTTAGAATTCAACTATTATCCCTCAGCATGGTTCTATTGGTTGCCTGGTGGCTCAGAAAGCTTTATCCACAAAAAATAAGCTTCTGAGATGGGTCTTATAGATCAGAATGTTTTCTCTTTGTGTAATACCTATGCTGAAACTCATGATTACCTATTCTTTAGTTGCTCTTATTCTCAGCAGGTGTGGAGCCAAGTTTTGAAAGCAAATTTCATTCACAAGGTTGCTTTATCCTTGCGAAGAGAATTCATCTAGCATACTAAAAGACCTAGAGGTAAATATCTTCTGGCGAAATTCAGGAGAGCAACTTTTACGGCAACCATTTATTATGTGTGGAGGGCAAGAAATGAAATGGTGTTCAACAATAAATTAATGTCTCCTGAACAGGTTTTGATGTTGATTAGAAATTCTATTTTGGCTAAATTTGTAAATAGTATAGATAGTAATGCAGGAAAATGTATAAATCAGAATTGGATTTGTATAGTTAGGTGATGGTAGTTAGTAGGTAACCTCTAATAACTTTTAATTTTATTTTAATAAATTTTTTTGATATATATATATATATTAAATAAAAATATAATTTTAAAAAAATATTTAAAAGTTACTACTTTTCTCTTTTATTTTTATTTATTTTTTCCTTATTTTTAACTATTTTTGCAAGTATTTGTGAAAATGCAGTAACTCATGTAGTTTCTTCGGAATGTCGAGCTAAAACAAAACCTGTGGTCTGAAATTGTACAAATCAACTAAATAAGATGGGCCAATTTATCTTGCCACAAGCCTGAAATTGCTATTGTGCCTTCAAATTTTATTTGCCGCTAGTACTTTTTCTTTTTAAAATCGAAGATAATAATAGAGAAAAAAAAAGTACAAGACAACATTTCTCGCTAGTACATTTTTCCCTTATTGCCATTGTAAAAAAAAAAAAAATACTTGATGAGTCATGGTATTCATAATAATTTTTTTTTCCGTAGTAATCTTAATAGTTTAAAATGTGTTCTGAAAGTTTTTTCCATTATTTATTTGATAATATGCCATCAAAATTTAATTATCTAATGATGTATTTTAATTTATTAGGGTTATTTTGAAAGATTAATTTTTATAAAATAATGTTTAATTTGGAATCCATCAACTATTGTTATAATATCTGATGTTTCTCATATTATCAATTTATAATCGATCAGACATGTTAAATTGGTAAAAGAAGAACATGATGTCAATTTCAAGGTTAATGGTTAATTTTGACGAACAAGTTCGTAATAAAAGTCAAATTAAAAAAATGCATACTATAAAAAAATAAATTATTTCTATTGTAAATGATTATTTTTTTTTAATATTTATATTTAGTTTCTCCAAGAAACTGTTTATTCGTCATTTTTTTAACGATTACATTATATTTGAAGTTTATTTAACTATGTTTTGTTTTGCTCTTTATTTTGCGGGTAGGTCTTGTAAGTTTGTAATTCATTTAGATATCAAGTAACTGATTATTAAATATTTTTTATAAATTATTTTTACGTGATTTAAAAATTAATTTTTATAAAGAGATATATCAAATTTCCAATCTAATTAGTAGTATTTTATTGAATTAGCAGATATAAAATATTTTTTAAAAAATATTCAATTAAACAAATCAAAATTTTCATTAAAATGAACCTTAGATTTTTTTTCAAAGATTGAATTGGTTATTAAATTTTTTTTGAAAGGTAATTGGTTATTAAATTTTATAATTAATTTAATTAGTTCGATTATTTTAGTCCGATTAGAAAACAATATGCAATATAAAAATGCATATAAAGAATTATCTTAGTTAATAATGAAACCAAATATGGCTTAGTATGAAAACTGGTAGGGAAGAGTGTAGAAAAATGAAACTGGTAAGAAATTAAAAAAAAATGAAGAACAAACCATATGGTTCATAATTAAATTGTTCACAAATTAATAAATTAAAAATTGCCATAGCTGTCATAGGATTTGACCACCATTATTAATCAATTACCATATTTTAATATCATATAGGTAGAGGTAGTCCAATTTTCATTTTTTTAGTGCATAGAATAATTTATAATTATATTGTAGGGAATATATAATATTTAAGTAAAAACCGCTATAGTTTTTTGATTTATTTAACGATTACTCATACGTGGAAAATAGTTCATTTTTCTTTTTGATAAAGCTGAGGATTAAATTTGAAAAATTTTTTAATGAGATTTTTAATATATCAATAGTTTTACCACTAAATCAAAAGTACATTAATTAAATTCTATTGTTCTGTAATTATTTTATTATTAATCTCATGTTTCGTGCTTATATTGATTTTAATTGAAAGAAAATTTGTTTTGTTATTTTTTTGATAAATAATATTGTGTAGTTATTATTTCATGTCGAGTTTTTCTACTGTATTTTTAAGATTAAACACAATAAGCTTATATAAATTTTGAAAAAAAAAATCTAATGATTTAAAAAAATTGAGGTATGAATATTGTGAAAGCATAATAGAAAATCTCTTTCACTAAAACTAAAAATAAATTCATTTTATTTGTTAATTTGTAGCAAAAATTTCTATCAAGTATCCATTATAATTAAATAAATTATACCATAATCAAAATTATTATTGTAAATAAAAAAAATTTGATAAGTTATTGTAAATAAAAATTATTATTAATAAATTACGCATTGCAAAAATTTGAAAAACAAACTAGATTGTTATTTAAAACCTGCTTAGATAGATTTTTTTAAAATGAAAAAGTTTGTTATATTTAAGAAAATATAAAACTATATTTTAAATTTGATTGATTTCTATAAAAAGATTTATAATATATTTCATGACACTTCAATATCATTTCAATTCAACAATTTCATATCAATTTAATTAATAACATTAAAATGTTTAATTTCAAGTTTTAACGGTTTGATTTAACAGACCAAAACAATGTATTTTTATATAAACCAATTAAACTATACGCAATTTTTATATACGTTTTTCGCTTATATTTATGCAAAGGTTTGTTACTTAACTATTATGCAAGGAATTTTATATAATTAAAATGAATTACTTTGAAATTGAATAAAGACCTATTAACCATATTTTATTTAATATAGATAATTGAAAAAATTAATAAAATATATTAAAGGGTAGATTATTAAATATGAAAAGAAAAAAAAATTTAAAGGTAATGGAGACATAATAAGAGAAGAAAAATAAAATAATAAAAAATGGTCGGGGACAGGGAGTGCACGTGCGCCACAGATAAATGAAATCACCGAGGAGAAGAATTTTGAGTATAACAAGATGCTGTGCACGTGCCTCTCAGTCAAAGGTCAAAAGCCCCGCTTATTGCACGAGCCTTTTTCCCACCTTATACTCTTTTTTAATTTCCCTTTTAATTAATGTACTAATTATGTTCAACCTATAAAAAATATCAACTATAATAATAAAATAAAAATATATAAATAAAATTAAAAATAAATTAAAAAATTATATTAATTTATTTTCTATTGATCGAACTCATTCAAAGGAAATATAAATAAACAAAACAGATAAATTAGTAATTTACAGATTTAAACCTTTAAAAAAAAATTACAGATTTAAAGAGTTTTGTGAATAAAAAAATGTGCTGATATATTTTATTGTTTAGTTGAAATTTTTATTTGATATTTATTGATTTCAATGATTTATATTTATTTTTTAATTATTATATATATAGATTTGTGATTTTGAAAACTAATATAATAAATCAACAATAATAAAATTTTGGTACAATAGTCAAAATTGCTGTAACTTAAAATCTCAGTTTCAGAATATTGTATTGTGAAGTTATTATGAAAACAAATTCTAAACCAACAAATATTTGCTTTTTCTTATGAATATAATTTAATTAATATTTTAAAATATAATACCGCTATATATTTTGATAAAATAAAACTTACTATTCGTAAGTCGTATTTAGTTCAAACCTAAATAAAATCAATTCAAA
>CANXYA011299450.1:0-10771 GCA_948193465.1 Acalypha hispida
CAGCATTTTGGCCAAACAAAAAATAATCCAAGCTACAAGTAAATACACAGCCATCAACAATAACAGTAACATTTCCAATCCTACTGCTCAAGTAACTTTAACATTTCAATTCAACTAAGCCTCACAAGGCAATTAACATCCAAAATATATATCAAAACAGCTCAAAATGCCAATGAAATGCTCACACATTTGTATCCACTGGCCCACCTGAATTCTTATGCAAAATGTTGAATGTAGACGGCTATCTACAATCTTTGAGTCCTGAAAAAAAATTTGCGAAGGAGTGAGCTCGCGACTCAATAAGTAAATACCTAGATTTACAATATAACTAACCACTTTTACATATATCATCAACAATTTCATAACAATAACAACATAATCATCAGCACAACAGTTATTAATATACAATATCACATATTTCCATATCCTTTATCAAATTCACACAAATTTTGATTAACTCACGGAATAGACCAACCTAAGTGTACAAACAAAATTGTAATGGCCCTCACCATTACATGCTAATCATTCAAAAGCCCTCACCAATACCCGTAATGGCCCTCACTATTACTATCACAATATTCATAAGCATCGGCCCTTACCGATACCCGGTTGCAACCTGTAACATATTATCTTGGCCCATCTACCCGTGAGAATAACCCAACGTAACTCATACTCAAATTAACCAGAATTTATCCAATTATCGCAACATGTAACCAACAACAATATTATACACATCAATCCACATCAAAGCATTCATCACAAAAACACAATAACCATTTCCAACAATTATACATTAAAAACACGATAATATACGTAAATAGGGATAAATATATTTAAAACTACGTATTTACTTACAAAACACTTCCAACGTTTCTCTTATGCCTTCGAAGAATCACTAAGCTCTTTTGAGCTTCCACAACTCGATTTCCTCTAATTAGATATTAAAACCCTTAAAGAATCCTTCAATCACTCTTAATCCAAAGTTAAGATGAAGAAATGAAGTTTTCTACCCTACATTTTTTATAAAAATGTTCACAGCCTTCGCCAAAATAAAACTACTGTTTTTATATAGAAGATAGAAGAAAATTCTGAATTTTGTTTGTCAAAAGTTCAGTCTAGCCCTTCAACTTTCCCACTAATATAAATTAACCCCTCTACTTAACTATTTACACAATATAACCCCTTTATATAAACAATTATATAATGAAATGACATATACGGTAATTAAAATGAATGTTTTTATAAAAATTTATGGGCGTTACAAATACAATGGGAAATTCACAATACTCAATACCATAATTCATGGTACCTCTCAGATATTTCAATACTCAATACCATAATTTCACCCAATGATCATGATTAGGATTTTGTGTTTATTTGCTCAATCTTCCAACAATTTGCATAAGCTAATATTAGGATGAGAGAAATTCGTTAAATGCATTAGACTCCCAATGATCTGTGCATACTCAGACTGAGCAACAAGATTGCTTTTATTTTTCATTATTTGAGTATTAGCACCATAAGGGGTACTCACTGGTGTAAAATCAAAATATTCAAACTTCTTATGAAGTTTCTCCACATAATGTTCTTGAGAAAGCACAATGCTATTCTCCTTCCACGTGATTTTAACACCCAAAATGACACTTGCTTCTCTTATGTCTTTCGCATTAAATTTTCAAGCATAAAAATCTTTAACCTTAAGAACAACATCAAGATTAGTTTAAAAAATGAGCATGTCATCCACATATAAACAAATAACCCCAAAAGCACTGTCAATAAGCTTGACATACACATATCAGTCAACCTCAATAGAAGAAAAACCATATGAAATTAAAACATCATTGAATTCGCATGCCACTATTTAAGAGCTTATTTCAATCCATACAAAGATTTGACAAGTTTACACACTTTGTTTTTCTGGACAAAAACAACACAACCCTCGAGTTGGACCATATAAATTTCTTTTTCAAATAACCATTTAAAAATGCAGTTTTGGCATCCATTTGATGTACAAAAGATTATGGATTGATGCTAAAGCAAATAAAACACATGTAGAAGAGATTTTAGCTATATGAGCAAAACTATCAAAATAATCAATTTTCATTTTGTGTAAAATTTTTAGTAACTAATCTAGCTTTATATTTATCGATAGTACCATCGAGATTAAATTTTATTTTGAAAATCCATTTACAACCAATTGGTTTTGTCCCTAGTGGAAAATCAATTAAAATTCATGTTTTTTTTTTAAATCAAATTCAGCTCTAATAGCTTCTTTCCTAAAGTAAAAAATCATAAAAAGAAAAAATAGCTTCAGAAAAGTCAAGAAATCATTATAAAAATCAGGACAAAAAATCATTATAAAAATCAAGACCAAAACAAATTTCCTTCATTTTGCCTCTTACTCCTTAAATCTTTGGATAAATTTTCAACATCATCTATTTTGCCTCTTACTCCTTAAATCTTTGGATAAATTTTTAACATCATCTTGGCCAGACTCACAAGAAACATAGGTGCGTGAACAACACTTTTTAATTTCATATCAAAATAATATATGCAAACTCAAATATTAAACAACTTTTATTGCTTCTTTTGAAGCCATAAGATTACTCATTTATTTCATTAAAATAAATATAATAATCAATGATATATCTCAAATATTATATCATGACATGTATCACTTAATTTAAGTAATAAGATAATTTCTTTTATTTAATTGCAGCACATTATACTTACAAAATAAGTATAAACACAATCACATAGATTTCTCTAAGCAATCTCAATATTTACGTAATTTATAATAGTCTATATCATTCACCATTTTAAGAAATAAACAAATTATTATTCTTTAATCATTTTGAAATATCTCACAAAACATATTAATAAATTTATTAATTCCCCCACATATTTCAAAATAATTAAAATATATACATATATTCCTTTTTTATATAATTTTAAATTAAAACACAACTACTCTTATTAATAACATAAATTTCTCAATAATATATGATCTCAAAAGATCAAACCCTACATTTTTAAATATTTCAAGTTAAGCTTATAGCCTTTTTATAATTTGTATTCAAATTCAAAGTCACCTATAAACAAATTAAGAATAAAATTTCAATTTAATAAATTTCACAAATATGTGGAACACATATTAAATCATATGTATAAACATTATGATAAATATTTATCAAATAAAATCATATCAAATAATACGAGTAAAATCCATACAGCCACACTATTATTTTGATAAAAAAAAAGTTCCTTAAATATCATAATAATCACTACACCAAACAATTTATAAACCATGAATTTTTCATAAGAATTCATATTTAAAATATGACTATTGCTTATACAGAATCTCTCAAATCTAAATTTTAATAATAATTCTAAATATAAAAATCATAGAAATTATCACAAATCTTTTGATTATACTCAATTCATAGTTCTCAAATTGAAAATCAATTTTATTTACAATTTAACAACTTTCTTTGCAATATCAACTACATTCAAATATTTCCACATATGGTATTCTCCATAAAAAATATTTAAATAATATATATTTATATTAATGATGATTTCATCATAAAATTTTTTTAAAAAAATTATATTTCATATAATTCATATTTTCAATATTCATTTTTAAATTTATCTATTTCAAACGACACAAGATTTCAATTTGAAATTTTAATATAGATTTTCTAACTCGAATTTTATTCAAAAAACTCTTTCTTAAGATTTTCATAAATTTATTTTTAATCAAGAAATCAATACACTCATTTAATTTCAAGATCTCACATTAATTAACATATGTGAGGTCAACATATTTCACAATAATTATATTATAAAATTATTTTATATATGTCAAATTCTCGAAAAAATATTCCAGTAATAATTGAGCATAGAGTTACCTCTTATAGCGCAGATACGTAATTTTAATAAAATAAAATATTCTTACGATCTTTGATAATAAAGATGATAAATTAAAATAAAATAGTAGTCTTCATAAAAAATAATAACCCGTAACAAAAATAATAGAAGAAATAATTTTTCTTTCACAACACGTGATGAATATGCGATAATTAAACCTTAAGATTGTTGGAAATAATAAAGAGAAAAGATGAAATATAGAAAACCTAAGGCTTGAATAAAATCATTGTTCTTAAGGTTTATTCCGCCATACAGGAAATATTATTTTAGAAAGGCATAAACCTCAGAATTCAACAGGCTCTTATGGATACATATCCAGGAACAGAAACAACAACTATTTATATTGTAATCCAGCTAGCATTCTTAAAAAGAATTTAAAAGAAGTAACTCTTTTATTAATTCACCAACTTTTGAAAGATAAGATTTCATAAGTTTTATAAAGTAAAACATACTCGATTAATTTAAGGGGTAATTGCTTTTTGCCCCTATAAAATACCCTAATAAACATTTTCCCCCCTGTGTTTTGAGTGATTATGGTTTTACTCCCTAAATTTTTTCAATAACTAACAGTAAACCATTCCGTAAGCAATTTTGTTAACATCCATTAGTACATATATAATTAATTACTATTTGGTCCCTGTGTTTTACATGAATTAATTAACACCCCTCTGTAAAAACTTTTTGTCAAAATTTTGTTAAAAAAATAAAAAAAATCATTTTATCTTTATAAAAATCATGGTTTTAATTGAATTTAATTGGGATAATGTTTGTCATTATATTTTTTAATTCAATGGAGGAAAATGTTCTTCAGTTAATTTTTTTTATATAAATATTAGACCAATAGGGTATTCTAAATCTTGTTAAAAACATTTTCTCAATTAAAATACTCAAATGGATATCAAGGAATATACTAAACTATGCACTAAATTTTTTTAATTAAAATAAATATTATATCATAAAATATTACAAATATAGTAAATAAATATTTTTATAGGATTTAATAAATAATTTTAAATAATAAAAAGTTAAATTTTAAAAATTTCATAATATTCAATCAATTCAAAATAAAAATATCAAACAATTTAATCATTATATTTAAAAAACTATAAACAATTCAATTAAAATATAATTAAAAAAATTAATTCGATTAAATTTGTAAATTTAACAAAATTACCAAAATATTTAATTGATTTGTAATAAAATAAAAATAATTTAATTTATATATCTTAAAAATTTTAAATAATTTAATTAAGTCATAATAAAAATTTTAAATAATTTAATCGACGAAGAATTTTTGAGATTTTTAAAGATGTTTTTGTCATTTTATTTTTTTATTTTAAAATTAGTAAATGTTGACTTTTTATTTTGTATGATTTTTATAAAGATAAAATAATTTTCTTTTATTTTTTAATAATAAAATTTTGAAAAAAATTTTAAACAGAGGAGGTATTAGTTAATTAATGTAAAACACAGGGGTGAAAACTAATTAATCCTATATGCACTAACGGATGTTAACGGAATTACGGAGGGAAGGGGTAAACAGTTAATTATAAAAAAAACTTTAGGAGGTAAAACCATAATTACTTAAAATACATTGGGGTAAAGTGTTAATTAGAGTATTTTACAGGGGGTAAAAAGTAATTTACTCTTAATTTAAAGATGAAATTTTTAATTTAATAAAACTATCAGATCACTTGAAATATTAAATGAAATAAACTTATGTAACCTGATAAAATAAAGTAATTAATTTTCCAAACTAAAACTCATTTATCTTAAAATGTAAACTTTAATTAAACGTAGATTAAAATAAAGATAAAACAACTTTCAAAATTAATTCTTTTAAAATATATAAGTCATCGTTAATTACAACACTTTCCGGTGGATAGTATGTTTGTGATTTGGACGATAAAATAGCCCAACTTAATTCATTTACCTCTTTGGACGTTTGACCACCTTCCTTGCTACTAGAAGCCATAAAGACTTGTAATAAATCTTCACCTTACACTGTGCACTGTCTTCAAACTAGAATGACACCCAATTGGTTTTTACTTGCTTGTTAACTGTTTAATCTCTTCTAGTCCAGTTGAGAGCATCCACAATGGTAGTATAATTGAGGGTTTATTTTTATTAAACATGGGTTGAATGCCACTGGAGTGAAATTTGGAGAGTTTAATTGAATTATGAGTTGAATGTGTGTTATACGCATAATACTAACACAAATTTTGACCTTTTCTTCTCTTTCTTCTTTGTTAGTGGCCCCTTTTTCTTACACACTCTTATTTGTGGTCCATTTTCATTTGAAAAGTAAATTGTGGGTCCCATTTATTGTTGTTTAAAGAACTGAATTTGAAACCATTGTGATAAAAATATAATTAAATAAAATATAATTTAATAATGATGTGGCATTTGAATTATACATATAAGAGTGCAAACCATTGTGGATGCCCTAAGAGAGAACTGAGAGGGTTCCTTTGCTCCTCTAATTCTTTACCACTATCTCTCGAAAAGATACTTACATGTGATTGAAAATTGAGTAATTCATTAATTCACTTTTACTCAAACCTTTCTTTCTAAATCTAACCAGTCTTTTCTTTCCAAGAAAATATGGAAAACTTCATAATTATCAAATACAGTTTTGGTTCTTCAAAACCACTCACCACCATACCATTACCCCCTCATCTCCTCCCCGCTTACATAAATGTGATCATTGCACTAAAAAATTCCTTACTTCTCAAGCTCTCTGTGACCACCAGAATGCTCACAAACGTGAGCTAGCTGCTGCTCAGAATTCCAGAACAAGGGCATTAAAGATGTGAAGAGAATGAATAAGCGGCTAATCTTCTCATTAACATTACGTACAAATATATAGAAATACATTAGGGTTTAGTAGTAGACATAAAGCAGAACTCTACCACCTCATATTCTATACAATACAGAAGACTATAATATTTATCTAATCATAATAGATATACAACAGAAATACATAATCCTTATCACCCTCCCGCAAGTTGTCTGGGTTGAGGGAACACAGACAACTTGTCTCGAAGATAACCAAAACGAGCATTACACATAGGTTTGGCGAGGTAGTTAGCTATCTGATCAGAGCTGGATATATATCGAACCTCAATGTCCTTTGCAAACACTTTCTCGCGAACAAAATGGAAATCAATTTCAAGATGCTTAGATCGGGAATGAAAAATAGGACATGAACTGAGGTACGGAGCACTGAGATTATCACACCATAAAGCGGGAGAAGAAAAAGAGATACCAAGCTCACGAAGAAGTGATCGAAGCCAATCCAACTCTAAGATAGTACGAGCAAGAGTGCGGTACACAGCCTCGGTAGAAGACTTGGAAACTGTACGCTGCTTCTTAGAACCCCAAAGTATAAGATTCGAGCTAAAATAAATAGTAAAATCAGACGTGGAACGGCGATCATCAACATCACCTTCCCAATCGGCATCACAATATTCATGAATATGTGTAGAAAAAGCAAAACGAAAAGAAATTCCATGAGACGGAGTACCCTGTAAATAACGTAAAATACGTTTCACAGCCGACCAATGTTCATTAGTTGGAGAATGCATATACTAAGACACTTTATTAACTACAAAACAAATATCAGGTCTATGCAGAGGTATTGCAAACTGCCAACAACTTGACGATATAGCTGAGGATTAGAAAACTGTTCACCATGAGAAGAGAGAGTGATCTTAGGACAGCTCAGAGATGGCAAAGCCTTCGCATTATCCATACGTGCCTTATAAAGAAGTTCTCGAATATATTTGGCTTGGGACAAATGAACACCATGCGATGACTATAAAACCTCAACACCTAGAAAATAATGAAGCCTGCCAAGATCTTTCAAAGCAAAACAAGACTTTAAACTGCATATCATAGAGTCAATAAGAGACTGATCACTGCCCATAAGTAGAATATCATCAACGTAGATAAGACAGTAAAGAGAAACAGATTGCCGCTTGTAAATATATAAAAAAACTGTCAGTTTAACTTTGAACAAAGCCAAGAGAAATAAGAGCAGTAGATTAACACTTAAACCATTGCCTCGGTGCCTGTTTAGGACCATAAATAGACTTGGAAAGTTTGCAAAAATAATCCGGATAAAGAGAATGATCAAAACCAGGTGGTTGATCCATAAACACATCAGTATCCAAAGAACCATGTAAAAATGCATTTGAAACATCGAGTTGCTTAACTAACCATCCATTAGTGACTGCCAAGGACAATAAGAGACAGATAGTAGAAGATTTTATAATCGGACTATAAGTATCGTGATAATCCAAACCTGGTCTTTGATGAAATCCCTTCGCTACTAAGGGTGCCTTATACCTTTCAACTGAACCATCCGCACAATATTTTATACGGTATACCCATTTACAACCCACAACATTCATCAAAGGAGTTTTAGGAACTAAAATTCAAGTTTGATTGCGAATCATGGCGTTGTATTCCTCCTGCATGGATGTTCTCCACACTACATGTTTAGAGGCCTATTTGTAACTCATATGTTCGATTAGAGGGACTGTAATAACAGAAAGTGCACGAGGTTTTTAAACTGATAGTTTGTGATCTGGTTATCATTGGATGTGTTTTTTCTGGAGCGGGAGCAGTATCATATTTAGATAAATCTACAACTAAGGACAGACCAGGGGAAGAATCGTGAAAAGAAGAAGATGTAGTTGGAGTTGACACAGCTGAAGAGGAAGTGGAGGCAACTGGATGAGTTTCAGAGGACATGTGAGGTGACTTAGAAGTCACGGAAGAAGAAGTGGGACTGACAAAACTGGAGAAGAAGTAGAAACAGAATGTATAGGTTCACTAGGGTTCGGAATAAGTATAGGAGGCTCAGAAGGCACTGTAGGAACAGATTGTGACGATGGGAGAGACAAGTGAGATGGCACAATAATGGTAGCAGGAGTGGAAATAGAAGATATGGATGGAGAATAAACGTTAGAAGTAGACTGAAAAGGAAATTCTGAATCGGAAAATAACACATGGCAGGAAATAATAATTTTATGAGATTGAAAATCTAGACATTGATAACCTTGTAAAAGTTTACTATAACCTAGAAAAACATAATGAGTAGAACGGGGTTCAAGCTTATGATTAGAATAGGGTCGAGTCCATGGGTAGCATAAACAACCGAATGTATGAAGGTTGTTATATTACGGAGTGTGATTGAAAAGCTTACCAAATGGAGAAGATTGGTTTAAGACAGGAGTGGGAAGTCGATTGATGGTATAGACTGCAGCATCTAAGGCATATGTCCAATAAGTTAGAGGAACCAAAGAATGTTGAATTAGAGAGAGACCAGTTTCGACGATATGACGATGTTTTCTTTCAACACATCTGTTTTGTTCGGGTGTTTTAGGACATGAACTACATTGAGTGATTCCGTTGTTAAGAAGATATGAGGTGAGAGCTTAAAATTCATCAACCAAATCCACTTGAAATTGTTTAATGGAGCAATTAAAAAAATTTTCCACGAGATGACGAAATTTGATGAAAACATTCAACACATCAGACTTGTTTTTAATAAAATAAATCCAGCAATATTTACTAAAATGATCATAGAACAAAACATAATATCAAAATCCATCAACAGAAGACACGGATGCAGGACCCGACCCCAAAATGAGAACAAATTAATTATAAAGGACATTTTGCATGATAATTAGATAAAAAAAAATGAAGTTTATGACTTTTACTTGTACTACAAGCATGACACATATCTAACGGACTATTTTTAAACTGAATATGACCATGATGAAGAGCTTGACGTATAGTGCAATGATTTGCATGACCTAGCCTAGGGTGCCATTGGGAGAGTACAGACAGCAGTGACCTTGGAGACGCGCTAGAAGAAGACAAATGAATGGGATAGAGTCCATTGTTACTCGGGCCGGAATGTAGAACTTGCATTGTGGGATATCCTTGATGACATAAGAATTAGGAAAGAATTCAATAGAAGCGTTATTATCATTAGTAAAAGACTTGATAGACAAAAGATTAGAGCATGCCTGAGGTACATGGAGTATATTTTGTAATGAAAAGGAATGAGAACCAGAATTATAAACAGAAGAACCAATATGAGATATGGGAAGTGACTTACCATTCCCGATTTTCACCTCATCCGAGCCAGCAAAATAGGATGCACTGATTGGAGAGATCAGGTGTTAGGTGATGGGAAGCACCAGAATCAAAGTACCATTGTTGAGGATGAGAGACTTGTGAGGAGGCAGCATAGTAAGAAGAAGGACGGACAGACCTTGATTGAGATGAGTTGAACCTGGAGTTACCTCAACCTCTTGTATGAGTTGAGCACGTCAGAGCAATATGACCATAGCCATGGCAGTTATGGCACTGAGTATTTTATGATTTGGCAAAAGGAGGAGCAGCAGGCGGTGTAGGCAGGAGTGGTGGGAGGTTGTTGTTGTTGAATGAATTTGATGGATTGTAATTGACACCATACTTTGCGTTGAAAGCAAATGAACGGCCACGACCTCTACCTCGACCACCACGACCCCTGAAGTTCTGAAAACCATCACGAGAAGGCATAAAATTAGCAGTAGGAGAGACTTGATTACCTATCGATGAAAAAGTCCATATTCTCCAGGTAAACCAGTAACAACATTCTAAATTAAATCTTCTTCCGGGACAAGATTGTTGAGAGCCGCAAGATTGTCAAACATCGACTTGGCACGCTGAGTGTATTGAGAGATAGTTTCAGTACTGTTCTTTTACAAGTCATAAAACCTGTTCTTTTGTGTTTGCAATTGTGCCTTTGAACTAGAGGCATATGTCCGATCTAGTTTATCTT
>CANXYA011299762.1:0-12363 GCA_948193465.1 Acalypha hispida
ATATTTTGGACCTGTGATGGAGGTGACCGGAGAGGTCACTGTTGACGGCGGCGCGTGGGACCCACGCGCCACCTCCGGTGACTTCCGACCACCACCTCCACCACCAAAACGTTCCTCTTCTTTCCCTCAGTCCATCGGTACTCCTCACTCTCTCAACACAACCCTCGAATCGGCCTAAATCTACTGTTTTATTCGAAAGACCTTATCTTCTTCAACCTCCGATTGCCGTCGCGTCAGGCCTCCTCAGCCTCCACTGTTTGTTGCCGTCAACTCCTCTCACCAGCAGGAACACGCACAGGCCAGCGGTGAGTTCAGGGAATCACGGGATCGGTCGGGACTGAGAGTGAGAAGAAATCGAATTTTTAGAGGCTAAATACTTCGATTTCGAACAGATTTTGACGAAATAAAATCGATGAAGATGATGAGAAAGGTAAGGAGAGTAATGGGTTTCAGTTTATGGTAAGAGATATCACCGGAAAATGGCAGAAAGGAAGAGGGTAATCGGCGAGTTACTGTAGCCGACAAGTTTAATTCCAGGGCTTAAATCATTTCTTTTCCTGAAGAAGCCATTTATATATGAAAGTTTAAAGGCAAAAGTTCACCTTGGACCTTAAATTTCAATTTGGGTCCAGAATTGCCCAAACTTTACAATCCGAAATTTCAACATTTAAAGCAATAATTTACAATTTATGATCGACATAACCCACACGATTTCTACACGAATTATGTTAATAACAAATTATACTCCCAATTTAAGATTTAAATGATAATATATTAATTCTTTTATAAAAAAACGAAAGTTTATGATATAAGTAAAAAATAACTAAAATAATTTCAAATGAAGTAAAAATTAAATGAAATGAAAACCAATTTTTTTTTAAATAATTAAAAATGAATAATAACATTAATTAAAATGAAATTATACGGGGTATTACAAGGATCATGGAGGAGTAGGTTGTTCCAATTTGCTGCTTATGAATCTGTCCTTTTGTTAAAATGGATTTAGAAGCTATCTGTAGATGTATTTAATTCATTATAGAAGAGAATTATGTTGATTGCTTCAGGTATTTCTTATGTTCATGATCTTGTACATATTGCTTCTGCTTCTTACTCGGATACATGGAGGGGTATTATTAGGAGGTGTGTTCAGGATGACCAAATTTGGGATTTTTTCTACTCAAATTTTGCAAAACATTTGGGGAATGGTCGCACTACTTTTTTCTCGTTGGATTGTTGGTATGGATCGACAAGTTTTAAAGATAGATTTCCTACTCTATTTTCATTATCTTGTGATCCGTTTTTGATGTAGTAGATAGAGAGGTGAACTTTAGATGGATACGAAGATTAAGGGTGGGGAAGGAGGCACTAATTCTTTATTTACACCATATGATATCTAAGGTTTCATTGACAGAGGTTGCTTTTGATGAGTCTATTTGCCATGGGAAGGTTAATGGCTTTCCGGCTAAGTTGTTCAAGCAACAATGGCATCTCGAGAAACTTGGTCGTCCTACTGCTCCACTATTTCAGAAAATTTGGTCATCTTATACTGCTCCAAGGGTTCAATTTTTTTGTTGGATGGCCTCTCGACGTAGGATTCCATGTAATGCATTTTTGGTGTTTAGAGGTGTACAATTATTTTTCGGAAGTTCATGTATTCTTTGTATGGCTCCTATTAAAGATGTAGACCATGTGTTACTTTTTTGTCCAACAGCGTGGAATGTGTGGAATTGGTTGTTTAGGAGGATTGGATTCGCTTGGGTAATGCCTCAATCATTATTTTTGTTTCTACAGATGTGGTTTGACTTGTTCAAGAAGCACAAATATTCAGACTTACGGGATCTATTGGGAATGAATTTCCTATAGTCTATTTGGAAGAACAGAAATAACAGGGTATTCAGGGATTTATTTATTGATGTATCTTCTTTGATTTTTAGTTGTATTATAGATACAGTAGTTAAATATAAATATTATGTTCCTATCTTTGATTTTCCGAGTAAGTTAAATTTTATTATTGTAATTTTTATTATTGTAATTTGAACTTTGTATTTTAGTTCGAGATTCCTCGTGTTGTAGCCTCCAGTACGCCAAAAGCTCTGGGGATTCTCGGGTTTTTTGACCATTTCTTGTGGTTTATAATATAAACACATACTTTACCTATAAAAAACAAAAATTCCTTAAGTGCTAAGAGAAATCAAACAAGTACACTAAAATGTGGAAAAAAATAAAATTTTGTGCCTTAATCTATCGCTAATTTGTACTTTTTTCCTAATTATTTATATGAACTTCTTTTAAGTGTATTTTAGATTTAATACTTTACCGAATGCCAACACTTCACAAACAAGAACAGTCACGAGTCATAACAACCCTTTGGCTTTTGTTTATAAAATAACCAAATATAGAAATTAGTTACAGATCATATGAACAAATCCTATAGCTGGTAAGTGGTGAAGTTCATGGCATTTCTATCTTTTTTTTGTTTAAAGATAAAAGATCTTGACATTTCAGTTGAGGAATTTTGGCTTATTTGAGTATTCAACAAAATTATTAGGAAACTGCGTAAATGAAAACTTTTCTTTTTCATAATTAGCGATTGATTCAGTGGTTGGATGATAAGATGAATATACTTACTACAAAATGAAATTTGTTTCAATTTCTGATACAATTTTCATTTCATTCAAACCTTATATAAAGGCATGCATCTTTTCCTAAGATGTGTCAAATCAAAATTACAGTGTTTTCTTCTTTTTTTATTCTCTTCTTGTCTTTAATGGAGTCTGTTAATACAAAATTGAGCCTTTCCAATGCTACAAGTACAGTAGCAACTTCTAATGTCATAACTACAAAAATTATTAGTAGTGAACTGAATCTTTAAGCCCACGGATTGAATTCTCATGTTTCACTTGATCTTAATCTATCAAATCAAGCTGATGGGAACAAGCAATCTAATGATCAACCCAGGGCTTTCCAATGCCCAATTTGCACTGCGAAATTTGCTAAGTATCAGGCACTTGGAGGCCATCAAAGGGCTTATCAATGGGCTGATCTTGATGACTATCGATTTCATCCTTATTTGTGGCAAATGTTAAAGATGAAGAAGATGAAAATATCAAAAATCATTAGAAGAGAGAAAAGAATGAGGGTTTTTGTCATATTAGATTAATCAGTCACATGCAAGTTGCATGTCTTTATATAGAAACTCTATAAGCTTGGAACCTATTGCTATGTGACATCTGGCATTTAATACAAAGAGACTATTATACATGACATGACTTATACAACCTTTGTTACCCCCCTCAAGCTGCAACATATATATCTTGTATGCCAAGCTTGGAAATTGCTGATTGAAAGACTGATGGTGGCAAGGCTTTGTTGAGGAAATCAGCTACTTGTGTCTGTGTTCTAATTGGCAGTAAATGAATGACTTGTTCTTGTAACTTCTGTCAAACCACATGGTAATCCACTTTAATGTGCTTTGTTCTCTCATGAAAGCATGGATTTTGTGCAATATGAATTGCAGATTGATTGACACAAAACAAAGGTGTTGCAGCAGCTTGTGGAATGTCAAGTTCACTACGAAGAAACCTGAGCCATTGAATTTCTAATGTAACAACAACCAAAGCTCTTTATTCAGCTTGTGAAGAGCTCTTGGCCACATTTGTTTGCTTTGTCATTTCCAGGAAATTAATGCTTTTCCCAAAAATACACAAAAACTAGTTGTACTTCTTCTAGTTATAGGACAAGATGCCCAATCTGAATCACAGAAAGCTTTTAGTGTAAGGTCTAAATGTGCAGGAAAGAAGAGTCCTTATCTTGGAGCTTGTTTTATGTACCTCATGATTCTATTTGCTGCTTGAAGATGTCGATGAGTTGGCCTATCAAGAAACTAACTTAAGAAGTGAACAACATAAGTAATGTCGAACCTTATTGTACAAAGGTATAATAATCTTCCAATTAACCTTCTATATGATGTATTAACTGGCATCAAGTCTTCTGAATCGAGCTTGAGATTGTTTATCATAAGAGTGGCCATAATGTTGGAATCAAGAAATCATTGTCTTTCATAATATCTAGAGCATATTTCCTTTGAGATATATTGATTCTAGTTGAATTCCTTACTATTTCAAATCCCAAAAAGTGTTTGAGACTTCCCAAATACTTGATTTTAAACTTATCTTGAAGATAGTATTTGATATGATCTACTTCTGTTAAATTATTTCTTGCTATAATCACATCATCTACGTATACAAGTTTAGCAATAAAGGCAGTACCTTGCTTAATGAACAAAGAAGGATCAACAGGAGATTTAAGGAATTGCTGCTCTATGAGTGAGGCTAAAAGTTTAGCATTCCACTGTCTACTGGCTTGTTTTAAACCATATAATGATTTCTGCAATTTACAAACTTGATTTGGCTTTGAGGATGAAAAACTAGAAGGAATAACCATGTAAACCTCTTCATTTAGATCACCATGCAAAAATGCATTGTCGATGCCTAATTGAGCTAGAATTAAACCCTTTCTTGTTGCCACTGTAAGAAGTGTTTTGATTGTTGTGACCATTGCAACAGCTAAAAAGGTTTATAGGAAATCAACTCCATGCTGCTATGTGTACACTTTTGCAACTAAACGACAGTTCCATTAGACAAATACTTTATTCTAAACACCCATTTACAGCCTATATTGCTTATCTTTAGGTAGATCACACAAAATCCAAGTATTGTTATTATGTAGGGCTTCTAGTTCAAACTGTATAGCTTGTCTACAACATTCATATTCAACGGGTCCATTATAGGTTTAAGGTTCAACCAAATTAGAAATACTATTGACATATGTCTTATAATGAGGGTGTAAATGATCATAGGAAATGACATTATTAACAGAATAGGGTGGAGTTAAAGTTGAACATACATAATCTTTTAAATGATTAGGTGTTTTTATTGATTTGCCAAATTTAGTGATGCATTTAGATGAAGGATTATGATAATCAGAAGAAACAGGTTATTGGAATGTGTCTACATTAGGTTGTTGGATTCTAGTAACACTAGGCAACTCAATGTTTTCATTTGATATTGAAGTCAAAAGAATACACTTGATCATTATTCATAACAATAGATGGAACATTATTTGTGTGAATCTGAACTTTTGTAAAAGGGAAAATGCTCTCATGAAAGATGACATGTCTAGACATAGTAACAAATTTAGTACTCATATTATATAACTTGAAACGTTTTGTAGTTGATAAGTATGAAATGAAAACCATAGCAGTAGCCTTAGGACCAAATTTATTTCTTAGTTCAGAAACAGTGCATGCATATGCCAAACAACCAACCACTTTTAAATTGGACAAGTCATGCCTTTTATTATAAAGAATTGGAAAGGGAGAGAGATTATTTATGAAAAGAGAGGGCGTACTACTGATGAGGAAAATAGCATGAAGAATAAATTCTAACCCAAAAGAAAGTGGTAATTTGGCTTCCTAGCCACATTAAGAATATATTGGTTCTTTCTTTCAACCACACTGTTCTGTTGTGGTGTACAAGGATAAGTAGTTTGATGTACAATCCCTTTTGAGTGATAAAAATTAGGCATATAAAACTTCTTCCCACTATTTGATCTTATACGTTTAACCTTCATTTCAAATTGATTCTCAACATGAGCAACAAAATTTTGAATTAAATTGTAAACTTCAGTTTTAAGCTTCATACAAAACACCCAAACATATCTTGATTTGACATCCACAACAATTAAAAAAATATTTGAAACCACTATAAGATTCTACTTTGAAAGGACCCCAAACATCAACATGAAGTAAATGAAAAACCCCATCTACAAAAGAAGTACTTATAGGAAAGGTAAGCTTTTTGTTTCTTGGCAAAGTGACAAGTTTCACATTGACTAGAACTAGGAACTATTACATTAGAATCAAAAGCTTGAAGTAACTTGAGTCTTTCATTTGATAAGTGCCCCATCCTAACATGCTAAAGATCAAAGTTTAAAACTGTTTGCACATTGTAGTTTCTTTCATCAACACATTTAGAATCAAAATTTCTTTGTGGCTCTAGTAGTCGATAAAGACCTTAATGCTCTCTAGCAAAACCAATCTTCCTTAAAGGAGTTAGGTCATGAATTATACAATTTCCAGAATGTAATAGTAAGCATAAGTTATAAATTTGGGTTAACTTACAAGTACAAATGAGATTGAAAGGAAATGTGGATACACATAGGATATTTTCAAGAATAAGAAATAGAGATAGCCTGACTTGGCCTATATAAGTGACAAAAACCTTTTATTTGTTTGGAAAATGCACAAAGACATTAGATACATCATGAAATTCAGTAAAATACTTTGTATGACAGATAATGTCATTTGTGGCACCCAAGTCGACAATCCAAAGACCATTTTTAGAACCATTAGTAACAGAGCATGATATAGAGTGCATGCATGTGTCTTGAGTGACATCTGGCATAAAATTTGTAATAAAGCAATTCACTTTTGGCTGTGAATCAATTGAAACTGAAGATTGCTGCAACATTTGCATAAGACTAGAGTATTGCTCTCCTGTAAGCTAAAAATTTGAATTCTCATTCACATTTTGAGATGAATTATCAATAGTGCCCTCCATTTGATCAGCTTCAACTAGATTAGCATAACCCTGTTTCTTAAACTTGAAGTTATTTGGGCAACTATGCTTTTTATAATATGAATCAACGGTATGCCCATTGTTACCACAGAATGTACAAACGGGTCTATTTAATCCTTGTTGCCAATTAAATTTCTTAATACCACCATTAAAATTCTTAACAAAATTATTTCATGAACTACCAACATTCTGATTATTACCAAACGAATCACCTTGTCTTCTATTGACATATGACCCACTACCACTTTGATTTCCATTTCCATTATAAGATCCTTTAGCAAGAAACACATTAGATTCAACCACCCCTTTATTAGTAGAAAGATCTCTCTCATGTTGTAATGTAAGGTTAAAAACCTCACCAATGTCAGGAAGTGGAGTCATAGTTTTTATTTGTCTTTTCGAAACAGCAAAATTGTCATTTAGACCTTTAACAAATTTAGTAACATAATCACCTTCTTGATAACTTTTAATGACTTTCAAAACATCACAACTACACCTTGGGTTACAAACACACATCGAAATAGGCTTCAATATGGATAATTCGTCCTAGACAACTTTTAAATTGGCACAATTCTCATTAACTGAACTGGAATCTTGAATAATTGAGTAAAGTTCTTGTTGTAAATCAAGCAAGCGAAATACATCTCCACGTGAATACTTAGCATGAAGATCATTCCAAATCTCAATGGCATTATCAAGCCATATAATAGTCTTATGAATTGAAGGAGACACTGCATTGTATAACCAGGATACAACCATGGTGTTACACCTCTGCCTTGCATTAAACGTTTTACCATCTTTATGAGGAACATCAAAAGATCCATCCACAAGTGCCAACTTATTCTTGGATACAAGAGTCATACGCATTGCTTGAGCCCATGTATGGTAATTATTATTATCAAGCACTAGAGTAACTAACACCAGAGATGGATTCTTGTTATAATGTAGATATAGAACATTAGAAGGATTGATTGTAAGAGTTGATGTTGCTATTAGTTACTGTTAAGAACTTGAAAAATGTAATCTTGAAACAATTAAAAGAAAGTTTGAATCTTGAATTGAAAGAAACAATTAATGAAGAAGAAAATGATATCTTTAAGAAGAAGAGAAAATACCCAGTTTTTATCTGGTGTCAAAATAAGAAATTGATGAAGATTGCGGAAGCGATTTGAGTTAAAAACGCTCTGATACTATATTGCAAATATTGAAGATGAAGAAGATGAAAACATTAGAAGAGAGAAAAGAATGAGGATTTTTGTCTTATTAGATTAGTCAGTCAAATGCAAGTTGCATGTCTTTATATACAAATACTATAAGCTTGGAACCAATGACTAAGTGACATTTGGCTTTTAATACAAAAAGATTATTATCCAACGCATGACTAATACAACCACTATTGTTATTCGAACTGTCCATATTATGAATATTCTGATCCATCACTTCAAAAATCTTCAAGGCTTGTCCTGCCCTCCACTGCTCTTCCTTATTCATCCATTACTCTCAGCCATACGAATAGTTTTGGACAAAATACAGGCAATTTGATTCTCAATTTTGGTGCTTCATCATCATCAAATTTTGCAAGGAAACTGGGTAGTGGAAAAGGTGACTTCTTAATTTGGAGTCAATGGATGGCCTCAACATCCAATGGAACTGCCAATCTTATCATTCGCTGGCCAAGGAAAAAAGTGTTTCAATGCAGTTGGTCATATTAATGGATTTGGAGCAAACACAACCAATTAGTTTCTCAATATGGGCGATTCTTCATCATCCACTTGTGGGCATAGTGACGGTGAGACTAGCGATGAAGTTGATTCATCAGGAAATGATTTATCATTGAAGCTTTAAGTAGTTTATGTTTAATTAGATATTTAGCATATGAATATCCTATATATGTTTGTTTCTGGATTTTTAATGTTTTTATTCTTACATTTGATTTGAAATTTATTATGTAAATTTGTCTTTATTATTATTAATTTAATAGTGATATATATATTTACGTCATCAATCTTAATTTTCTATATTTTTTTTCACAGCTCCTATATATTAAACTACGATACCTTTATTAGTGCACTTCCAATGTTACATTAAACTGTAGAATTTATTATTTTTGAGTTGAAATATAAAGCAATTGCATAGTTCTAATTGAGTTTGCTGCATAAAGGAATCATGTGCTGATTTTTCTGCTATTCGAATTATTGTTTGGGTTCTTGATATATATGTATGGCTTTTAATCTTGATACACGATTCAACCTCAATCATTTATTTATGCGAGACCTATAACTTTTGTGGATGTTCGTCAGGTTTATTTTTATATTTTTTCTATTTGTTTATGTATTTACTCTCAGTTTAAAAATTTGTACGTAATCCAATTCGAATGATATATTAATTACATTCTCAATCCAAAATTGTTGTCCAATCAATTTGGGGCATTTTAGTGTGAATGTTTGGTATGCTAATAAACTAATTAAAAGACCAAACATGTATGAAAAATAAACTTAACAAAGAAGAATGGTGTGAGTACTTTGGCTAGTACAGATATCATCCCACTGAGATTATTGTATAATCACCAACATAATGTAAGTTTTATAGTCTAGAGCTAACTAAAATCGATTTAGAACAAAATTATAAATATAAATGAACTAAATAAATAAATACGCAATAATAAATAACAAACAATCAATTAATTACCCAAGGTTGTCAATCTTAATCAATCAATCAATCAGCAAATGAAATCTACACTTAATTCAATATTAAAAAGCATTAGAGACCGGCCACTATCCTAATCCATTCTATTAAATTTCAATTCTCAAGTGAATCAAGATTTATAACTCATGATTCCTAAAGCATTAAAACCCAACATTCTGAATTTTAACTAAATCAATCACATAAATTTGTTTACGTCTAATCCGACAAAGGTATTAAATAATAAACAATCTATATAATCAACTTATTAGCTATCATTTAGAGTATTTAAGACTTCCAATTATTGGTCAAGGCTAACCATCTCAAATAACCTTCCATAGTTCCGCAAAGTTGAGTGACTACAAATTCAAACAACTCCATCATGATCTTGTTAATTAAGTGGCCAATTTAACACAAGCTTTAAACTCGATGAAAGATATACAAACCCATTTGATTGAATAGAGAACTGAATTTATTACTTGAATTTCTTAGTTTTTAGGCTAATCCCTAATCGAGATGAGATTAGCCACTCCTAATTAAACGTAAAATCAAATTTAACATAAATTGAATAAAGAAAATTAACAATCTCGACTCAAGATGAATCTCGATTGTGTTACATAGAAAATAACCTAAAACTGCTGAAAAGAATAATGATAATGTTCAATAATGTTCTTTACGTTATATTCCTTCGATGATAAGAGTTGTATTTGAAGTAGGAGAGTTAAATCTTTTCAAACTTGGACTCTATTTTGCTTTTCAAATTTCATACTTGATTTTCTTCTAATATTTAGGTCTTCAAATCTTTCAAAATTTGATTTCAAATCATTAGAAACTTATAGCTCTTTGACTCAACTTGCTTTCTTCTTCAAAATTTTTCAAGTCTACAACCAAGTTACGATGATACACCTAATGTACTTCTATTTGCCTCACTTTAGAGCTCTATTTAGCATTGTTTTGATGCTCCAAAGCTTTCCATCTCTTTTGAAGACATTTACATCAATTTTAAACACAAATTCATACTGATTTCTCCATTTAACTCTTGTACAACAAAAACAATAACTAAGTGCATTATATGGGTAAAATATACAATAAACACTAAATATAAGCCAAAATATAAACTAAATATGCATAAAGAACTCTATATAAAAGGGATATAATTTTGGCTTATCAAAATACCTACACTTGAATTGTTGCTTATCCTCGAGTAACTTAACCAAAAGAAACAATTAAAAGAGATTACCAAAGTTTCAAACAAAAATAATAACTACTAACAATAAATATTATTACTATATAAAAGAAAAATGAAAATAAAATTAATAGACAATCAATCAATTCAACCAATTACCACACTAGATAAAAACACTATAAGCACAACCACTAAAGACTTGAAGGTATGAACATAATACTCCTCACAAGATATCGCTTAATTCACTCGGTGTTTAGAGAGTATTTATAAGAACATCACTCAATCACGGATATAAATAGGATCTTGTCATATGCTTGCAAAGGAATCATATTTCTGCCACTTAAATATGAACCAAAACAACAATCAAAAGCTCTTTTCTTAGGTTTTAATGTGGCTATGGTAGAGGGTATGATAAAGGCTATTTAAGAGTTTAAAAAATTCTTCAAACAAAGTTTTATAACAAAAATCATGGAAATTCAATGAACTTACTAAATTAAATTTCAATATTTTAAATTACTACTCCAACATAAGTATAATGGAATAGTAATTCTACATTCCTACCAAAAACTTTATATAATTCAAACTAATTCCTAATTAAGAGTTATAATTATAGACTCATTTATTAACACTTCTACTCAGCTAGACTCTTCTTCCTTTTTCTTTTGTAAATATAACTACATTTTGCTTTTGTGTAATCATATTCCAACTATTTCCTATTTTATTTTACTTTTTATTCAAATTTTCTTTCTTTTCTTTTTTTTTCGCAAATTAGTCAAAAGAACACACTTGAAATAAAATTACCACTAAACAATTTCACACTAAATTTCCATTAAAATGAAATATAACCTTGTAACAAGAATTCATGTATTTTCAAATGGGTAAAATGAGAGAAGAAAACGGGTGTAAAATACGGGTTTAAATAAGATAATGGTTTGGCTAGAATTGGGTTAATCCTAAGGGATAGAATGATAGATTTTTTAGTGGGTATCATGAAAAATTGTTTCAACTAAATCTTCTCAATTTGTTTGCCATATTGGTTCATTAATGTAATCTTGAAACACATTCGCGTAGAAAGCTCCAAAAGAATCAACTAATTATTCTAGAACACAGAACAAAGAAAAATTAGAGCTACGTAATGAGTGCTCTATAGACTTTTTAAAGAAATCCTTATCATATCATAGAAATAACCATATGCAAAAGAAGAGCAACACATTTATTAAAATAAAAATCATCACTACAAAAAATATATGATATTGTGACAAAAAAAAATTTGACAAGGTTAATTTTGTTACAAAAAGTGTACTTATTGTGACAAAATTAAAATTAAATTTTGTCACATAATAGATAAGAATTTGAGAAATAGTGATAAAAAAATATTTTGACAAAATATTTTGTTGTCAAATGAGAAGGAAAATGATTTATAATGATAAAAAAAATTGTTATCAAAATTTGTCACAATAGACCATGAAAAAAAAATGGTGCCATCAAAATTTACATAATATGACAAGATAAATTTATCACTAAATATTTTGTCACAATATTTAATGAGTAAAGTTTTGTTACAAATTTTTTTGACACAAATTAAATTAATTTTTAAAACAAAAATAATTTGCCACTATAAACAATAACATGGAGTAATAGCTACAAATAATATATGTCATAATAATTGTTCTATTTTGTGACAAAGTGTTATCAATTTCGTATACGTGCAACTAAACACGGTCGTACAAGTAATAATAGTGATAAGGAGTTGTCGATCCCACGAGGAATATGTTATTTCTCAATTTTAATTAGCAGAGTGAAGATGAAGATTTAATTTTGTCACAATAAATAAAAATAATTTAAATTTAAAAACTA
>CANXYA011303540.1:0-11929 GCA_948193465.1 Acalypha hispida
TGTAGAACTATGTTTTCCTTAATATTGTTTGTTTAATTAAATTTTAGGTAATTAATTTTATGATTAGAAAATATTTTTTTGGTAAGATTTGCATGTATACATATATATTCAACAATCATAAAAAAAATGGACAAAAATTAAATTACTTAAAATTTAATCAAACAAACAATAATATTATCTTAACTATTTAAAAATAATACTATTATCTTACAAATGTAATATAATAATTAAAAATTTATAAATATAGAAATTAAGAGGATGAGAATAAAAATAATAATATTTATAATTTATTTATTTTTATAATTAAAAATAATGTAAATAATTAAATCAACACTTCTTATTATCATGCCATTTGTCATTATATGAAGGGAGAAGGTAAAAGAAAAGGTAATAGAGAGAAGGTAAATAGCATTCCTCATTTGGATAAACTATAAAACGTAAATATAATGCTAAAGAAAAACTTATTTATATAAACTATAAAGAGTAAATAAAGTCGCGCTATTTTTTTTATTTTCAAAAGAGTAATTTTATTTGATATAATAGATAAATACATACATAGGCTTCTACAAGCAATATCAAAATACAATGATGACCATGCCTATGCATAAACCGAGGAACTATTTGGGTTCTTCCTATCATTGATAGCCACCCAAACATATTCACATCTAACACCAAACATTTTAATAAAGCCGCGCTCCAGATTTTTCCAAGACATAACATAACTATTTCTATAAAATTACCCTAAAATTACCATAACATCACTACTTGGGTTGATTTCTGCCCATCGTTCACTAAAATTGTCCTTACTGCATCACCAACTACTTATAGACATTGCTAAAATCAAACAACAGTAGAGCCAAAGCCTCCTTCACCTCTAACAGTAGCATCAAATCTTCAACTTCAACAATATCTGTTTTTCTTTTTCTTTTTCTTATCAAGACTTTCACTTGTTCTTGAGCAAGCTTGTGGTTGGTGATACTTTTCATAAATTTCTCTTAAGATATCTATCTTGTTTCCTTTCCAATTAACAAACCTAGCCCAGTCTATCGGGTGAGAATACAACAATCCTGAGACTCGATTACAAAATTCTCGTTCTCTCGGATTTCTTTTCAATTTATCCAGTGAATATTTTGTCACACCCTTTTACGCTCCATTTTAAAACATTTATTAATCATTAACCAATTAACACAAATCACTAATTTGAAAAATGAAATTTTAAAAATTCAAAATTGAAAGTATGTAGTTATAAAGTAAAGTTCAGCTATTTTAGAATGCTTTATGACTAATTCTAAAAAACATATTAGAATCAGAAACAATGCAACGTAGGTAGAAATTTATTTTTGACTGTTCCACAGAAACATGTTAGAATCAAAAATAGTATAAGCAAACACATTAAAATCAGAAATGTTGCAACAAACACTAAAATTTAGAACACATATCAACACTTTAAGATTAATTCAACACAACAATAACAAAGATGGACTTAACACGATTTATCACACAGTTGGCCAGGCCGTGTGCCAAAAGCATCTTTCATCCAAAACTCAAAACGAACACTTAAGCTATAGACAACATATCGATCAAAACATCAACTTAAAGCATCAATTTCATTATCACTCAACCTTTCACGTCAAAATTCAAATTCATCAATTTTACTCCATAATCATCACAACACCATCATACCATCAATTTACACATCATCATCATTCTAATCTCATAAATATCATAACATTTAACCTAACAATAATTCATCACAATTTGGAAACAACATTCAAAAAGGTTTTTATCATCAATATGCCAAAATGCATATGAGAGTTGTCCACTGGCCCCACCTGAAAATGATTTTCTACTATGAATTAAGATTTGAAACTAACTTTATGTACTATCTTCAAATACTATGAAAAATTTTGAAAAGGGGTGAGCTTGCAACTCAATAAGTAAATAAACAATGCACATTACTTATATCAAATAATTTACATACAATCATCAACCTTTCAATCTTTCAATTCATCTCGATTACCACAACTCAACTCCATATGTCTCATATCAAATCACAATCAATGGATTTTTGATAAAATCGCTCTAAATGATAGATTAATCATTGCACGAATTTTTCTCATCACAATCTCGTAATACCCTCGCGGTATTACATTCATAATCTCATATTACAACTCACGGTGCTGGGCCTCGTGCCCTCAAGTAATAGATATTACTATCATGCCACCAATATTTTTTACATTTCACTTATAATACCCTCGTGGTATTACTATCAGATCATTAGTATTGACACGACAGCCATATCTTACCACATCTCTATGGTTAATCCACCACCAAGAACAACCTATTTCCTAAACACAAACAAAACAATCACAATCACATTCATTCACACTAAATCATCACAATGTCACAATTCATAATCTTTCATCATTTCATCAATCACAATATTTCAATTGCTCATTCTCATCATCATGCATCATGCATGATTTCTCATCTCATGCTCACACAAATCACAATATCGATAAAATGAAAATACTTAAATTAAAGGATATAAATAACGTAACATTATTTATTTACTTACAAACATTCCAAACTAAAAATAATTATTTGACGAACCACGTTGCTCATTTAATCAACTCATTTATCTCATTTTTAATTCTATTAGATTCATCATTTAACATATTTTTTATTGTCAAATTTTAATCATTTACATGACTAACATTCCATTTTTATAAAATTCATATTAAACAAACACTCATCATTTCTACTTATTATATTAATCTATTTATTCTACTCGAATTCTACCAAATTTTATAATTTTTAGCAATTATCCTAGAAAATTCATTTTTAATAATTACCTAAAATTTTTATTATTAATAACCATCTAATTAACAAGAAAGAAGTAAGAAATCACTTACATATGGTTAAATCCCAAAAACTAATTTTTCTTTCTTCTTCTTCTTCTTCTCCTTAATCTCTCTTAATTTTCTCTCATTAAACCCTATTGCAAATGACATTTTTGTATTTAAAAAGAATGGGTAGACTCATGGAAACTTTCACAACATTCTCTCAAATTTTTGCTTAATTCTATTCTTGCCATGTGTTCTTTAAATTGGAAATTTCATATTGGATAATTCTTATAATTATCTACCAAATTACCAAGTGATTCTTAAACTTGTATTGTTCTTTCAATAGAGTCCAAAATCTCTTATAACTAATTAACAATTAGTTATCAAATATACTTTTATTTGTTCTTATCAAGTAAAGAAGGTAACTAAAGAAAGTACTAGAAATTTCTCTATCCAAAAATACTTAAACTAAAATAAGCTACATCTCTTCTATTTGACATTTTTTTATTGGTTGTAAATTAATATCCACCCAATTACCACTTCACCCTCAAACTTTAATTTTTATTCAATTAATTCCAATTTCACTTTAATTAATTAATTTAACTATTAGCTATTTCAATTTTCTTTTATTCTTAATCACATAATTATATATGCTTATATATTAATTACTATGGGCGTTACAATTCTCCCCCACTTAGGATATTTCATCCCCAAAATATAAAGGATTACTCTAAATTAAGCCACATTTTATCAATACAAAAATCCTATAACTCTACCAATTCTAAAAAATCAACTCACTTGATTTCTAATATCGGAGAATCACGAGAAGGCATCGTCCTAAAATTAATAGTTATGAAATCCAACAGCATGTTATACACATATCCACATATCAATCTGCCATAAAATATTATGCACCAAATATCACAAAATTTGCATATATTCATATGCATCTCCTTATCATTTCATATTTCGTATAACATGTTTCAATTCACTTACCTCATTACTCATCAATTAACTTATCATGCATAATTTACATATTTATTCATTACACAATCATAATTCACAATTTAAAAAATTCAACCATTAATGAATTATCAATCAAATCACTCTTATATGATCGTTCCACACATTTCAATCTATCTCAACTTGTAATGACCTTGTGTAATTACTTTCACAAATCACATTTTGCACATTCGTTTAAATATTCAAATAATCCTCTTACACATAAAATTATCAATTAAGTAGTGTCCAAGCTCATACTACATTGACTCATAACACATGGTTGATTCTCACAACCATCATATCTCAACACGTTTCAATATTTCTCAATTCAAGGCTAAACCTCTCTAACTTTATCACAACTCATTATTAATTCAAGGTTAGACCTCTCTAACCTTATCACATCTCATTACTTAACATCAATGTAGTAGGATCGGAATCGTGATATGGATCCTTCTCGATCCTATTCACATCATTAATAATAAATCAATCATAGCCACACATCACAACACGAAACATGTAGCAACCACAACTCAATTAAGCACCACAATTTCAAGAATCTATATCCCACATTGCATCATAATTTCAACTTATCATGCTTACAATCAGGATTATAATCTCAAACACAATTTTAATCACATGCACAATCACAATCTCGATCTTAATCATATTCACAAACACAACACAACAAATAACAAGCAAAAACACAACTAATAGCAATCATATAAGTTCACGACAATCAACATAATTTTCACAAATTGCAATTATTCAATTAGCTTTTACCCCATATTTGAAAATCTCACACATTATTCAACATCACATACTCAAACAATTTCATAGTTAAAATAAGTATATTGTCTACATTTAATTTTGACTTAATTCAATTAACCTTACACTAAACATACAATAACAATTTTCAACCACACATTTGTGCATCTCTTAAGTGGATTGAATTATCATACATTTTTAAACTATATAATCACATTACATAAAAATCTTTTCATTGAATCAATTAAAACTTACTCTTTCATTTATTCCATATTCAAATAGCAAAAAGTTCACCAAGCCTTTTATTGCACATTCAAATGAGTATCATACTCATTCGCATACCTTTACATGTTCAACTCAATATTATTCAAGTACACCTAATCAAAGTCTTATCTCAACATTCACATGATAACCAACCAGTTAAAATATAAATCATATAATACCAAAAGCATATTTTATTCATAATTACTGACACCAATTATGCATTCGTTATTCTAAGACTATTTTGCATACAATTTTAATTTATTATTACCATATTAATTCTCAATGTGTAGTATTACTAATTCACAAATAACAAATTTGTATGACCGACAAAGTCTTCTAAACATTACTCATGTAAAACAATTTATTTTCACTTAATTCACAAAAATTAAATTTTATACGATTCACATCACATAATCACATATTATTTATATGTTTTAAATATACGTATCCATTTGAAATTATTTGTTTTATCATTAAATCATGAGACCTGAAATCTATTCATAACATAAAATTATAATTAATCAATGTCATATCAAAAAAACTCAAAAATTGGACACAAACGTACAAATCTTACCCATACACATTTAAGGTCATCTTATCAAATTATCACTAAAACATAATTCATTTGTTATAAGAATCGATATACGTATAATTAGACAATTTAAGAACTTTATAACCACTTGAACGAAACCCAAAACTGAAAAAAAAAAATAAATCATTGTATCTAAAATATATTCCTAAACATCATATTAAAATTCGGTGGTAATCGGTAAACTTTTCAAAAACTAACATTTCCGAAAATACCGTTATAACATCGATAAAAAAATTTGTCAAACTTGATTTTATAAAAGTCATCTACCATTGCTTTTATGATCATCAAAACAACCAATTTTTTTTATGTCAAAGAGCGAATATGAACGCATGATATATAATAAAATTTTCAACTTAATTCAATCGAAGCTAACAAACCTACGAAAAGCATAAATTTTCATTGATACACTGCCACACATTCATAGATAGATTTTAATTAAAGTTCAACAAATTAATACATTAATCTTATTTAATATTAAGAACACAACTAACTCAAATCTTTAAAAGAATAAAAACACCAACATACTTATTAACAAATTTTATGTTTGAACTAAATTACTAACACGAGTATCTCTTGATTTTTAGATTAAACAATTATATCACAATTCAATTTCACCCAAAACCTTTTATTTACATCAAACAACACACTAAATCATTAAAATAAAATTATTATATTCAATCTAACATGTATAAACATATCAACTCACACCGTATGAAACGAAATTTGATCAGAAATCCACATTTGTTATACCAAAACACTTTTTGAAAAAATAAAAATATTTAGACATAAATAAATTATTAATACCATATAATTAAAAAGTAGACTCAATGACCTTTCTAATGGATTTCGTATGAAAAAGATATGAATTTTTGAATTTAAGTTACAAGTTGTAAAATATTTTATGTGAATTGCAGAACCACTTCAAGAATTACGACTTTAAAACATAAACATTAATATCTCTTCATACTTATACTTTTAATTATACTCTAAAGAAGATCTAGATATCATGTTTCTCTATCTATAAACATATATCCACATAACAATACATAATCAAACCACATATACATATACACAAGTATTTATTCATCATTAAGACTCTGGTTAACTCATGTATAATTAACACTTAGCATGCATTCTACAAACACATTGCACCATATATACATCAACTCAATGTAATTTATCCCTCCATTACTCATAATCACAAGATGTTGACTTACCTAAATTTTAAAATTTCAAGAATCATTTTAAACCATTCATGATGTATTTATGTAAATACATCACTTATACACATTGTCAAAATGCATTCACCATAGTTATGGACCATTTATCATATACATACTATACCAACATACTTAACATACTAGTTACGAAATTCACTATTTTCATATGAGGAAAAACGATTAACATGCATATCATCAATTCACGGTTTACAAATCATTTATCATAAAAATTCTAACACAATATACACATTACACTTAAGGCATATGGAATTTATCGATTGTCGATGAAAAAACATTTTAACATGTTATGTCACACATTCACAATTTTTCACGCATAAATTCACATATCAAAATATAATTTCATATAGGGTTTTATCATAAAGTAGTGTATACTGATATTAATGACTTGCCTTCTCGATCAATTCCCGATAATCCCTTAACTACAACATTTTCTCTACTTAATCTATATTTTCCTTACTCAATCTTTCCTCACCTTTTCATAATTACTATTATCTAATATCCACCCAATATTTCTCAATTACTCTCTTCGACACCATAACCATATATTATTTATTCATCATTATTGCATATATAAATATGAAGATCACATCATTTAACTCTTCATGAACGGGGCCAGTGGTCCTATCATGTAACTATATACAACAATGCACACTTGAATACAATTCAATCAATCATAACCAAATGCACACATAGCTCACCATTCATAATTTCATTCAATCATTAACAATCAATTCTCAACTAAAATCTCATTTAAAATAAAAAAAAAAACTTCAACCTCCAACTTCTCCAAGTTGAAGATTAATTTTTAAGGAGGTACATAATCATCCAAATGAGTTGATCAAGTCCATTTCGATGGTCATATAGCCTCAAAGACCTCAAACAAACACATATGGCATACACAAAACATATCCCAATCAAAACAAGTCATAAGTACTCAATATTTACATTTAAGTCACATCATACTTGACAACCATTTTCATGTTCAATTACAATCATTCACATTCACACTATTGTCAATAATTTTGAATTAACTTGTAATCAGCAAATATCATTTTCTCACGAAACACGATATAATCACATATTTAATCATCAATCAACCCTCAATTACATCCCATTTAAGATCTACAGCCTTGCTTTGATACCAAAATAAATGTCACACCCTTTTACGCTCTATTTTAAAATATTTATTAATCATTAACCAATTAACTTTAATAACTAATTTGAAAAATGAAATTTTAATAACTCAATATTGAAAGTATGCCGTTATAAATTAAAGTTCAACTATTTTAGAATGCTTTCTGACTAATCCTAAGAAACAAATTAGAATAAAAAAAGTGCAATAGAGGTAGAAATTTATTTCTGATTGTTCCTCAGAAACATGTTAGAATCAAAAATAGTCTGAGCAAACACATTAGAATTAGAAATGCTGCAACAGAGACTAAAATTTTAATCACATTTCAAATTTAACACAACAATAATAAAGACGGACTTAACACAATTTACCACACTGTTGGTCAGGTCGTGAGCCAAATCCGTATTTTATCCAAAACTCAAAACAAACACTTAAGCTATGGACAACATATCAATCAAAACATCAACTTAATACATCAATTTCATTATCATTCAACCTTTCACGTCAAATTTCAAATTCATAAATTTTACTCCATAATCATCATAATACCATCATACCATCAATTTATGTATCATCGTCATTCTAATCTCATAAATATCATAAGATTTAACCTAACACAACAATTCATCATAATTTAGAAACAACATTCAAAAAGGGTTTTATCATAAATATGCCAAAATGCATATGAGAGTTGTCCACTGTCCCCACCTGATAGTGGAGGGACAACAATGATAGTGGGAAAAGGGATCTTGTGTCCTAGAAGAGTGTTTGCACTCCTAACAATGTGAAGGGCCTGGGTTTATATTGTTTGGTTAAATGGAACACAGCTACCATGTGCAAACTAGTTTGGGAGCTCATTAAAGTTAAATCTACTTTGTGGGAATCTTAGGTACACCAAAATAAGCTTCATTTTCTTAGTTTTTGGGGCCTTTATAAGCCTTTCAGCCTCAGTTGGAACTGATAACCACATTTGACCACATATAATTCTATGCATTTTGCCTTGATTCTAGTGAGGATTCATGTGTTTTCCTTTAATTCTTGTGGCATTTTATTGCCCTATAAGCTTATTTTGATTGATATATTTTATGTTACAATGCTTATTACGTGTTATTGATTATCTATTAGGTGCAAATGGTAGAGATGTGGAGCTCAAATTTGCTATGGAATGGACCTGGGAGGGTGTATGAGAAGTTGGCTAAGTGTTGGAGTCGAAGAATCAGGCATTGGTGAGGCAGAGGATAAGACATGGTTTGGTAACTAAGTAGACACGGTTTAGTAACTATTCCAAACTGTGTCATTTATTTCCTGAAAACGTGTCTATTATGGCTGGGCAAAGGCACAAAAATTCGGCTAAAAAAAGACACTCCAAGCCATTCTAAGACATACACACATCTCACCACTCACTCCTCTCATTTTGATCCCCTCTCTAACACTCAAAAACAATTAGAGGTTAGTTCTCAAGGGTAAAAACACATCAAATCCAAGAGAGCTAACCTCTCCAAAGATCGATTAAGGGCAAGATTCATCCTCTTTAAGGCTCATAGAGTAGAGAAAGGTTGGATCTTTGAGCTAAAGGGAGACCAAAGCTACAAGATGGAAACTTGGGCACTCACATCTCTTCATCAACCAATTTTAGTTTGTTTCTACTTATTCTTGTAATTTTGATTATTATTCTTAGATTTATTATTGTAGGGTTGATGTTGAACATGAGTGGCCAGCCCTTTTTGGTGGGTAATGCCACATTGAATTGGTGAACTTGTGATGATTTGAATGTTTATTTGTTAATGAATTCATGTTTTTTGGATGCCTTTGTGTTTAGAATTTGTTTTATCTATGTTTGTAGCTAGCTCATATTACATGTTTGGTGGAATTGGCGAAGCGAGAGTGGATCCTTTTCGAGACCATCGCTTAGGAGCCTGTTTACATTAGTCTAGCAAGAGATTGTATTCTAGCCTTTAGAATGGATTTGGCGGTATTGATTTGTGCTTCAATTTGTATGCTAGTGTATGAACTCCATTCGGTGAAGAGATTTATGTAAGATCCATCAGTATGCTATGATCATTTGCCTAGAGATAGGGTTCGATTATTTTCCACCATCAAACATATGTGTTCGCCTCGACATTGTATTTATTCATTGCTCGGAATCCATTCATTTGTGGGCATTGTCCTTACCCTTGAGTTAGAGTTCTTAGGGGTAAAATTTGTTTGTTGATTGAGTCCATTTTTATATTATGTTCGTTTAATCATTTATTTAGTTTTTATTCATTTTAATCATTCCTCCAATTTATATGCTTTCCTCTATTTTTATTCCACAGTGCCTAACCTGATCGTAGCACGTCAGGGTCCCTGAGATCGACCTTGGGTGGCCCACATTCTTATGTGACTCGTGTAATAAAATACTTACCAGGAACTTGAGAGGACTTCTAAACATAAGGAAGGAAGTTAGCTGCTGTTTTAAGTTTGTTGTTGGTAGAGGGAATATGTTCCAATTATAGGGGGACCATCAGTATACCATGATTGTTTTCCTAGAGATAGGGTCCGGTTATTTGCTACCATCAAACATATGTGTTCGCCTTGATATTGTATTTATTCATTGCTCAGAATCCATTCATTTGTGTGCGTTGTCCTTGCCTTGAGTTAGAGTTCTTAGGGGTGGAATTTGTTTGTTGATTGAGTCTGTTTTTATATTTTGTTCATTTAATCTGTTATTTACTTTTTATTCATTTTAATCATTCCTCCAATTTATGTGTTTTCCTCTATTTCACACTGCCTTAACCTGATCATAGCACATCAGGATCCTTAAGATCGACCTTAGGTGTCCCACATTCGTGTGTGACTTATGTAATAAAATACTTACCAGGAACTTGAGACGGTTTTTAAACATAAGGAAGAAAGTTAGCTGTTGTTTTGAGTTTGTTGTTGGCAGAGGGAATATGTTTTATTTATAGAGGGACCATAAGTATGCCATGATTGTTTGCCTAGAGATAGGGTTCAGTTATTTGCCACCATCAAACATATGTGTTCGCCTCGACATTGTATTTATTCATTGCTCATAATCCATTTATTTGTGTGCGTTGTCCTTGCCCTTAAGTTAGAGTTAGAGTTCTTACGGGTGGAATCTGTTTGTTGATTGAGTCTGTTTTTATATTTTATTCGTTTAATCATTTATTTAGTTTTTATTCATTTTAATCATTCCTCCAATTTATGTGCTTTCCTCTACTGCTATTCTATACTGCCTTAACCTGATCATAGCACGTCAGGGTCCCTAAGATCAACCTCAAGTGGCCCACATTCGTGTGTGACTTGTGTAATTAAATACTTACCAGGAACTTGAGAGGCCTTCTAAACATAAGGAAGGAAGTTAGCTGTTGTTTTGAGTTTGTTGTTGGCAGAGCGAATATGTTCCAATTATAGGGGGACCCTTGGTATAATGGAATTAAGCTGCTTGATGCCTTCCTTGATTTGGATTGGAAAAATAGTGACATTCCAAAGAAGTCCAAGCTCTGTGATCTAAAACATAACAATAGTTGGATTATCCCAAGTCCAACTAATAGTTACATTACTATGTTTGGGACCAAATCAATAAGAATGTTAAGCTAAATTGCTCCAAAGATGATGATTAGATGTAGAAAGGTCCTCAGGGTGTATTCTCTATCAAGTTTGTTGTTAGAATGATGAGTGATTCCAAATCCAAGGTTGGCTAGTACATGTTGGAGATCACAATTCTAGTCATGCCTTTGTGTTTTGGTTAATAGTTAGAGACAAAATCAAGACTCTGGACAAGTTATTCAAGTGGAATGTCGTGCAATCTGATCATGGCAATTGAAATTTAACATTTTTTTTAATTTCGATGATGAAATTTTATAAGGGAAAAGAATGTAAAACCTCATATTTTGGCTTTGAAAATATAACAAAAATATTTCAGAAATTTTTAAATCAATTTTTGGTTTTATTTTTAAAGTTTGAATAATAATTTGTAACAAATTGAGATCATTTTATTTTATTTGGATTATTAATAAAAGTGTTTATTGATTTTAAATTGAATTAAATTTATTATTTTCTGGAGATTTGATTATTTTTTTAAAAT
>CANXYA011306126.1:0-14653 GCA_948193465.1 Acalypha hispida
CTTATGTTTCTGATCCGTCAAAAGGACTTTTTGGAGCTGGAGCTCATTCGGATTATGGTTTGATTACACTTTTAGCCACTGATGGTGTCCCTGGTCTCCAAGTATGCTCTGCTACTGGAACTTATTCCTGTAACAAAGAGCTTTTTTTATACTTTTCCATTGGTCTGGAGTATTCTGATTGGTTATTGTTATTGTTATTGTTATTGTAACTTTTTGTAGATATGCAAGGATAAGGATGCTCGGCCTCAAGTATGGGAAGACATACCACCTCTTAAAGGGTGAGGATTTGTAGTACTTTCAGTTATGATATTCTATTGCGGTGATCCTAAATTTGATGCAATTAGATTTACTTGTTTAGGTTTTCTTGCTCGTGGTAACTTTTTTGGCTTTTGGTTTACATTTTACAGAGCATTCATAGTTAATCTTGGAGATATGTTGGAGCGCTGGAGCAATTGTATTTTCAGGTTTGTATCTTTTTACTTCAAATAATATCATCTTTCTTCCATATAAAAGATATTTACTACATCATGAAGATGCTATTCAATGCTCTGGATTTGGGAAGAAGATGATAATATATAAATGATTATGAAGCCTGATAGTCCAGGATATATTGGGAACCACCATACTGTTAATTTGTTATTGTTTTCATCTCATTGTTATTAACTTATTATGTTTCTGTTCTATAATTATTGCAGGTCCACTCTGCATAGAGTTGTGGGGAATGGTCAAGAAAGATATTCCGTAAGCACTATTCTTGGCTTTCCTTATCCTTAAATTAAACTTTTATTTTCAGAAATATATAGTATCTATTTTTTTTATCTTTTTATTATCAATTCGGTGATCTTGCTGTGATTTGGTTTCTGTGCGAGAATTTAAGCATATGTTGATATAGGAGGCTTAGGAGTATTATTTACTCAAGACTCTTCTCCATACGTGGAGCCATGGTGTATACGACCAGACACATATCTCTGATTGTTTTGAAATTTTACCTTGATGGTGGCGTGACCTTGACGATTTGAAAAGCTTGAGGAGAATGTGTTACTTTTAAATAGAGTTTTGAGATTCGTAATTTCTGAGTGCCAAAGAATTTCTCTTCTTGGTTATCCTGTTTTTTTTGGTTCCCAGAAGTTGTAATTTTTCTCGCTGTTGCATGTGATTTGCTTAGCAAAGAAAGTTAATTTCATTTTCTTTCTTGCTTCCCTACGGAACAGATTGCGTTTTTTGTGGAACCCAGTCATGACTGTCTAGTTGAATGCTTGCCTACCTGCAAGTCTGAAGAAAATCCTCCCGTGTAAGTTGATACCACAAATATTTTTAGCATCCTTTCTGCAATTTGGTGTCTGACCGTCAGTGCCATTGAAAGTAGTTAATGAAGTAATGTTGCATGTTAATTTGAATCCAAGTCGTGATATCATTATCAACAGTGACAGTGAGACAGATGTAGAATTAGGGATCCCTTTAATAATGTGCTTAAATTAGAGTGATAAATGCGTATCGCAGTGTGTAAGCTTCTTGTTTTCTTGTTTTTTTCTTTTTTTGGACATGATCTTGCAAATTTTAGAATATGCTTATACAGTAGAATCACTAACGTTTTGATGTTACAGGGGACATAGGTGGTGTTAGTGGCTCAATTAAAATATTAATTTGTACTGTTAAATGATTTGCATTATTAGATTCAACAAACGTGCATTAATAAAGTATTTGGATTATTAAATTGGAAGAGTTCGCATTATAAAAGTGAATGAACTATTTTTCGGAAAAAAGGAAATGATATGTTGCGTGTTTTAGTTTTTGGCTTGTACCCTCCACATCAGTGTACTTCGTTTTTCTTTTAGACCGTTGCCTGTAAAATCTTGAATGGAGCATTGCTAGGAATTATGTATGGCATATCTGTATGGTAACATAAAACTGTGAACGTGAGAATTCTAATTTTACATCTGACTCTAACTTAAGTTTACGTTTCTTTCTCCAGGTTTCCACCGATCAAATGTTGGACTTACCTCAGCCAGCGATATAAGGATACGCACGCCGATTTGAATGCATACAACAAACAAAACTCAAACATAATTTAAACTATTTGAATAATCTGATTAAAAGTTCCATCAGAATTACTGAGCTGTTGTAATTTAGAGGGTGCCTGCCATCCTGATCTTGTTGTAAATGTAAATATAACCGAACATAAGCCTCTATTTATGTACTCCGTTTCCAATAATTTTCTGCCCTTTGGAATTTAAGTTAACGTTTTATGACACTTTCGAAGATCAATGGACTTAGCAATAGAGCTTATCATGAGTGTGATCGTATATTACCAATAAATTAGGGGAGAATTGTATTTTAATTCAATTCAACACACGGTTTTGCTTGCTTCGGGTACAAAAGGGAAGGCTGTGATCGAGGTCAAAAAAGACCGAGGCTTGGGAGTTGGGATATTTAAAAAAAAAGGAAATTATTGCTTTTTAGTTGCATTGCATTTTCACAAGGAAAGGCAAGGCAAGCAAAGCGCAAGATTTACTACAGCGTTAACTGATATTGTTACCAGAAATCTTATTTTGCTCAAAGCTATAAACTGTCGGTGGCACACAAAGAGCGTAGAGTCATACGTGATCTGTAATCCCATCACCTGTAATTTCTGTACACAGGACTGTACATGCAGCTCTCAGCATACTTCACAAGGTTCTCTGGACGAGGGAGACGTGTTGCCACTCCTGCATAATTTTAATAAAAGACATTCAGTATCTAACCAGCATTATTACGTTAGACCCTTGCAGCAGAACTGCTCTTACCGAGTTCATATGCCTTGGCAGCTACATTAGCAGCAATATGTGCCGAAATCTTTCTGATGTTAGAGAAAGGCGGGTAGATAAGCCCCTTGCTAAAGTTCTCCTCCGTTACTTGACCAGCCAAAGCTTCAGCTGAATCATGATGCACATAAGATGAGTGTTAAGAGTAAATCCTTTGCAGTTGCATCACACACTGCATAAAAAGTTAAGTGCACACAAAATTCATATCCTCAATGGTTTAGCACTTACAGGCTGCAAGAAGCATATCATCATGAACGCGGATTGCTCCAGAGATGACCAAACCCAAGCCAAAACCAGGGAAAATATATGCATTGTTGGCCTGAATTGAAAAGAGGAGAAAAACCTCAAACCCCAGTAGTTCTATCTCCAATATGAATATCAACTATGACAATAATTATTACCTGGCCAGGAACAAAAACTTTGCCCTCGTATTCAACAGGATCAAATGGACTTCCGCTTGCAAAAGTTGCTTTGCCCTTTGAAACATAAATAATAGCAAAATATACAAATTAACAGTTTACTTTCTTAAGCTTAAGACACAATTTCACGAGTAATTCATGAACCGTAATAATTTAAAATTCAGTTTTTACCTTACTCCAAGTATAAGCTTCTTCAGCGGTACACTCTGATTGTGATGTTGGATTGGAGAGAGCCAAGATGAGAGGTTTCTGCATAAGGGTTCCAACAAAATAATTGGTTTGCTTTGTAAATGTTTTTGAGTATGTCACTGAAAGTATAAATATTCAGAATCCATCAGAGAAAAAGAGCGGCAACCTCATTTAGGGAAGCCATGGTTTCAACCACTTCCTTGGTAAATGTTTTTCCAACTCCAGAAGTTCCAATTAAAACTGTAGGTTTGATTGCCTGGATAAGTGGGTAAATACTAAATACGGTAAGGAAACTTGATCACTAAAAAAATAACTGTTAGCCAAAATATATACATTATCCATACCTTTACAGCATCTAAAAGATTGTTAACAGGTTCGTGCTCATGAGCCCAAGGCTGCTTGAAGTGTTGAAGAGAAGCCTTACGGGAGCTGACAATCAATCCCTGTTTGAAAAGTGATACGCCATTTGAAGAAGGAAAATTAAGAAAATCATTAGAAGTTAACCAAATTTTATAGTTTTGCAAGGCATGTAAGATCTCTGGTCCAACTAGTACCTTTGAATCCACTAACCAGATCTTCTTACGAGTCTCTTCCAGAGGAACATTGGTCTAAAAAAGAATAACATATAATATCACTATTGGAATAATCTAGCACGACCAGTAAGTATCACTATTATTAGATGGAGAGAAAAAAGCGAGGGAAGGATTGGGGTAACACGTACCCGTCTTGACATCTCAAGAGCTATAAGCTCTGCAATGCCAGTTCCAGCCTGACACAACGTTAAATCACATTGGATGGAATATTCAAAAAGATTAGAATGGACATACATCTATTACTTTGATTAAAAAAAATATGACATTCAACTATTAGGAATTAATCATATCACCAGAAAGGCAATGGCAAATTAATCCTTAAAAATAACTAAAAGTTGATGTAAAATCAAGTTTAATGTAATTATTCCCCATCCTTTTTTATCTAACAAAGGACAGAAAATGGCAGATGGCAAAAGATAGAATCTTACTTCTCCAGCACCAAGGAACAAGAAAGTATGGTCACCCAAGGAACCACCAAGCAACTTCAATGCTGCAATTAATCCTGCAAGAACAACAGATGCTGTCCCCTGCAAAAGAAGGATACACAGCATTTAACAGACAGGATAAATTAGCTCAATAAAATGTTCATTAATTGGAATATCAGATACCTGAATATCATCATTGAAGACCAGATGAGTTGTACCATACTTTGCAAGCAGCTCAAAAGCATTGTGGTTGGCAAAATCTTCAAACTGCAAGTCAAAGAAAGATATTGATTCTTTCAAACATTGCAAATTTACAACAAACGTTCCAACTTAAACTCGCTATTGACCTGAATCAGAACTTTTTCTCCATAGTTTTGCTTTACAGCAGCCATGAATTCATGTAATAGCTCAGAGTACTCCTGTCCAACCAAATTGCAGACAAAAAAATAATTTTGGTAATTTGCAAACAAAAACCAACCGAGCTGAATTTTGTCTACAACAACATTCAAACCTGGCCCGTCGCTCTTCTTTGTCTTAGTCCAATGTAAAATTCATCATTCAACAATTTCTCATTGTTTGTTCCCACATCAATAGTGATTGGCAAACACTAGAAGAGAAAGTGAGAGCAATTCTTAATCAAACACATCCAAGGAAGCAATATCTGCAAGTATTTACTGCCACTCAAAAGATAAGAAATAATTAATGATCCAAAAATACTTACTGCAGAGGGCCGAACTCCTCCCAGAGCAGTGTAAAGAGCCAATTTCCCTACCGGAATTCCCATTCCCTGTTATGTTTTCAAACTTATGATGTTCATTATCATTTGTTTTTTTTATCTTAATTTTTCAATTACTTATTTTTTTTTTAACTATTATGTTTTTGCTTACCTGACAACCAAGATCACCAAGTCCTAAAATTCGCTCACCATCGGTTACAACAATAACTTGAATGCTTCTTTCAGGCCAATTCTTCAACACGTCGAGAATCTTTCCCCTGCAAAACATTCCACTTCCATAAGTAAATGAAAACTCATAGGTGCACAGAGACCAAAGTGATACAATAATTCAAACGAGTTTCATACTTCTCCTTTAAACTGATGTATACACCCTGAGGACGCTTGAAAATACTTCCATATTTCTGGCATGCTTCGCCCACTGTAGGAGTGTAAACAATAGGAAGCAGTTCCTCAACATTATCAATAAGAAGCTTGTAAAATAACCTTTCATTTCTCTCCTGTGATACAAAAAAATATAATGTAAGAAGCATAAAGTTGTAACTGAAACATTGAGATGTGCATGTAACGTACCTCAAGTTCCATCATGGCGACGTATTTTTGAAGAGGAACTTGGTACTGTCTAATAGCATGCATCAATTTCTTCTCCTGAAGCTGCTGAGTTAGTACCACAGGAGGAAGAAGTCCACGCAAGTAGTGAGAATCCCTCTCATTTTCATTAAACGCAAGCCCTTTGTTGTGCCGGGGGTCCCTCAACAGCGAGTACCCACTGCATATCATATTTTTCTCAGAACATCATTACAAGTTGTAACTCTTCCTTTTAAATGAAATATAACATGCTCTGATATAAATGAACAATAAATCAATTCTTGTCTGACGAAATTCTTCATCATACCGTCACTGAAACTATTAGTTATCAAAATGATTTTAAATTGCATTCACTTTTGCAACGTCGTTTTGTTGGAAAAGATTCTAAATATTACTCTATAAAACGAAAAATAAAACAATTCTTAAAAAAAGAAAAAATTAAAATAAATTCGTACTTTCCAGAATAAATAGATGCCAGAGAGAAACAGAGTTTTCCTAAAGTAGCAAGTATTGGAAATACAGTTTTAAAAAATAAATGAAAAGAATCTAAAATTTTCTTTTCAATCAATTCTCATGAATGTCCTTTGGAATCATAGATTAGAATACACAGCATGATCGGTGATAAATCATAATAAGCAGAATCAAATGTTAAGTTTGAAATGATAATGAAGTAACGTGAAGAGAAAGAAACCTAGCAACAGAGATAGTCCAAGGAGTGACCAGCTGATCTTCAGTAGCACAATCTTCACCGTACACATCGCAAACTCCACCGCTAACCGTTGATTTTGGATCCATGTCCAGCACCGATGCTCCTCCTCTCAGATCCTTCAGCGTGCTCTCCATTTTGACTTTAGCGTTGACTTTCTCTAAACGCACCGTTCCGTATGGATGAACTTATAGAAACGAAGAAGCCGAGAAGTTTGAGTGCGTAGTGTTGTTACTTGTTAGTAAGAAGTGCCTCTTGTGATTATATACCGGAAATAAGGTACAGTAAGCAATAATAATAATAATAATAACCTCCCTCCGTCCAAAAATGAAAAAGTAATTCAATCATTTAGATATTATATTTTATTAAAATATTATTAATGTAAAAATAATTATATCAATTATTCTTCTAATAAATGTAAAATATTTTTTATTTATTTTTTCAAAAAAATTATAATGTGACGTTAAAATAGAAAATTTTTACTGTTATTTCAGAAAAGAGTGAATATATTTTTATAAAAAATGGAAAATAAATATCTATCCGGTGTTTTTGGACCATTGAATTGTTAAATGGTGGTGGCTAAGAGAGAGAATTAAGATTTTTTTTTTTTAATCTTGGGTCATTCATTTGTGTTGCTCAGCGTTGGCAAGGAGTAGATGAGAGAAATTAGTCAATTACGAATTATAGGAGACGTTTTTTTTTCTCTTTATGCAGAATATTGTTTTTTTTTTTCCACATTATTAGCTTTTTATAGTGATTTTTAATAATTTTGTTTTAATAAAGCGTACATTTTTTTTCTGGCATAAATAAAATGTACATCTCAAAAAGAGTTTTTTTTTTTTTGATAATTCTCATAAAAGAGTTAAACAGTACAATACTTTTCTAAAAATATTATCTTCCAAATAATGGAATGAATTTAAATTATTGAACTTATCAAAAAAAAAAAATTTAAATTATTGATTAGCCCAGTCGGTCAAGAAGGGTGGGGACTGTCGGGCCCTCTTTGCTAATGGATATTCTTTTAATGTTGTATCCGATCCGATGGCTAGATTTATTTGGAAAAGATTTAGCATGATAATTGGAAGTGAGCAAGTGTCAATTGAAGGATTAGGGAGAACATGCAGGAGTAAAATCGCATCTCCAACAAAGTTTCTGGACAGAAGCCTTAAAAAAATATAAAAAATTATACTGTGTGATTGAATTTTTTTAAAATTGTGCATTGTAAAAAGATAGTACAAAAAATAAATAAATAAATAAATATTAAAAGTTAAATTTTAATTATAGAGTGAATAATGGGAGGAAAATTTTAAAAGGTGAGATAAGATTTCTAAAAGATAAATAAGAATTGGTGGTTAGTATTTGTTTATTAAATTAAAAATTAAATTGTAAGATTACGAAATTTTTATAAAAATTATAATTATAAATAGTTTATGTTATTTTGAAGGGTGAGGTTTAAAAAATCTACTGTTACGTTTTAATACTAGAGTTTGTTAAGCTTTGTCAAAGTGATTAAGAAAGAATATGACTAGAATACTTTACCTAACGATTAGGTCATGATTACACATGGTGAAATATTAATTGCACATTGTCAGTAAAGAAACATTTTCTCTAGGATTTTCTATTCACCAAGCTTGCAACCACAATAATATTAATTTTCTCCATACTTCTAAGTTACTATTCTATGTTCAAGAATTTGCAACTCACGACCAATTTTGAATCAATCCTCAAAAGTTTCAACGACCCCATGCAATATAAACCACTCTACCCCCGCCCCGTTCGCACTCCACCAAACTCCTGGAGCACAATCAAATTATTAACGACAATTATTTTCAGCAAGCACCGAGATCCAGGGCCAAACTGAACAGCCCAAGAATGTGAAAATTTCACAAGAAAAAGATGAATACCGTAAATATAATACATGCAACCACAGCAAAGTAATAATTTACTATTATAAATTCATAATTAGCGTACAGTCTACACTTGCAGATACTACGTTAACATTATAATTAGAAATTGCATTTGAATATTACTTGGTTAAGCCCACCATCTCCTTCAAGACAGAAACTGCAAAGGGTACACGCTCTTCACCCTGAACTGAGCAGAAGTACTCGCACAGATCTTGACCTGCGACCCTCCAAACATAGTTACATCTAGCAACATCTTCTTTGCTCTTAGCATGATCGTAACAAACGTCATATAAAGCAAGCGCATCTTCAAATCTGTCATTATTTGATCTTTTGATGTCCTCAAACATCTAGGACACCATAACCATAGGATAGAAACAAGGAGTTATAAGAATTTATTTCAAATAACTGACTAGTGTAAATAGAAAACATTTAAAGGAGAAAAACATGTCTAAACAATCACCTGCTTATATTTCGTTGCCACTTCATCCGGAGCTGACGTATTTTTCATTTCGTTTTTAAGCTTCATAGCTTTTGACATATCGTCCCTGTAACTGCTGTATATTTCCTCCCATTTCATGCGACATGACATGGTGACTTTGTTCTCGAAACAAGGAAGTTTCCAAACATCTAACACAGATAAAGAGAGTTGGTCTAAAATTCGTAAGAAGGAATACGTTAAGAACCATCGCTGCCAGACATTTTAGGTGCAAGTTTATGTAATACCATCAGATGGTACAGCCAATTCTTACCCTGTTTAGAAGGTTCATCTTCTTGATAGGCCTGCACTGTATCATAAATCTTCCCAAGAATAGAAGTAGATGTGTAAGAATCTCTTCTTTTCATGTAATGTGGAAACAACTCTGCTTTCAGTTCTTCAGGAACTTCAACCTGTTTCACAGTGGAATCAAAACTTCAAACCTTGAATTATTTGAAAAGCATAATTCGCATCTATATGAATAACAACTGAATAAACTGAGAGTTTCCCACATCAGCATATGTCACTCCAACCAATAACCTCATCACTGATTTGATGGACACTCCTTGACTTTCATATTTGAAGCTGTCTTTTGTTGCAATCCAGAAAGCATATAATAAATTTTGAACTGTTAAAAATTTGTTCAAAGAGGCTAAAAAACACAAGTACTGCATCTTGTAATGGAACCGTACAGCTTAAGATCTTAAACAGTGAAAGCAAGAGAATGCCGAAAAGGCTACATGCACTAGAAGAATTTCTGATTCATGCATCGATGTTGTCCAGAGACTTGAGTAGATTTGGAATACTAGTGGCCCCAGAAGCAGAAATCAACATGTCAAACTTATTCGGCATTAAATTTTCAAAGTACATTATTTTCATAAAGATAAAATGTAGCGTCGAATTGATAAATTATCATCTGTATAGCAAAATAAATCTGAGCACTGCTGAGAAAATTTACTTAGTTGCGTTCTGTAGAAACAAAAAAAATCCGGAAAGCAAAATTCAAAATGAATTGATTCCAGAATTAGAAAGAGAATAAGAGAAAAAAGTGAAGTTAGAGTACCTTTCTTCCACCTTTCTTAGGTGCATCAAGAGCATAATAGTAGAGATCAATTAAGCGGCACATCTTATTCTTCATTTCACATCTCTCCTTCACAATTCTCTCATCCCCATCATCTCCCAATGTCAGAAGCCGATCCATTATTGCCAACCAACTATCAGCCGCAGCCCCCATAGTGTAACTAGGAGCACTCAGAAACAAATAAATTATCATCTTTAGTCCCTGTCAGCTTTAAAGTATTCCACAAAACTTATAATTCAGTTCAAACACATTCCCCTCGGTTCTCTGAAAATATGACTTCATTATGACATTGAGAAACTTGGATTATTTCATCAACAGACAAATGCAATCTACTACATGCAACATCATGGAAAGTCATATTATTGTATTTGCACTCCAATGCATACCTTGGCTGAAACCTGTTAGTCAAAAAATATTTGAAAAGCTCATCCTCCAGCTCTTCATCAGAATATTCACTAGGCTTCTTGGTCAAAACGTCACTAGTTACAGAAACTTCTGTCCAACATTCACTCTGTTGCTTATAGAAATCCAAAAGCTGAATAGAAACAAAACAGTGTGGTTAAGTAGCAGAAATACATGAGCTAAACAGGATCTGAAATTACACATAAACCTGAGCTGTAAAAAATTTCTTCATGACTGGTAAACAGTTCACATGCAAGCATGTCCAATACAAGGACAAATGAAACAAGGGGAAAATTTTGACATTTTCTCTACAATCTCCCCACTCCCCTTGCCATCAGAACTCATGGACATGGAGGAATCATCCAAACGGTATCATCATTTAAATTATGCTTTGTGACGCAAGGGATAAACACCATGTCACTTGAGGGAAAAATCAACTAGAAGAAATGCTCTTAACTAGAAACATTTTAAAACACATTTCTTTAAATTAATGCGTCAACCACATTGTTTGCTAGACATATAGTCTTCCCTGTTTGTCCTCCCTACATAAATGGCAATAAAGTAACACGCTTAAGATACTAATTATATGCTTGTAGATTTTATAACATCAAGATGAGTCCAAATCATTCTTAAAAAACAATATATATTTTTTAATGCTAGGCGCTTGATTCTTGAATATTTTCAAAAACTAAAACAGGGGGCAACTGTGTCATGAATAGCACAATCGTGCTCAAGAACTATTCTGAGAATCAGAATATTAACTGGTATGCCACAGTCCTACATAATCATATGTAGATACAGTCTTGTACGTAAAGTTCAACAGTCGAGTCTAATAGAGCACAACCGTGTAACTAATCAGTTTCACATGAACCAATACAACTCTTTGTGACGTCCTTCTTATACATGGATGATATTTTATGTTTCAGTACATATAGTTTATCTGGAAATGATCGTGCATTACATAAAAAAACAGCTATCTTTCATCATCCTAACAATCTCTAAAAGACCAAACATTACATTTCTCTATGTTCACCAAGTGCAAACCTTAGTTGCACTTTATAAGGCTTATTTAGCCTTAAGGAAAGTGACATATTTATAGGCAACTTGACCCACAACATTCATTTACTTTGCCATTTGTTATCATTTTTTCAAGTCATGTAACTATAAGCACATATTATTTTCCAACACTTTGTAGGCTTCATGTTAGATTGGGTACAAAATGTTCTCAAATCTTCATTTCTTTCAATTCTTGACAAAGATACTGGTACATTAAGTGCCCTTTTATGGAAACATGACTTCCAAACAAAGATAAGGAACTTATTTGATGTGCATATCAGAGATCAAATTTCAGTGTACATAAATTGTACATTGTAATGAGAAAATAGGAAAATCAGTTTTCAGTGTCACAATGACATTTGAGGATGCAGAATTTGAAAGCATCAGACACAGACAAATCGAGATGGAGTGCATACATTTACCATGGATTTGTGCCAGGCCTGCTAATATAAAAAATTGAATGAGGCAAAAAAACAAATTATTAAAGTTCAAACGTCTGAATGCAACCCACAAAAGCAGACTTCAAATCGTATAAATACAAAAAATTCAACTCAAATATAGGAAAGAAACTGACCTTGGGATTTCTGGAAACGAAGAACATATCACCATCATAGTCACCCCCTGCAATCTCATCTGCCAAAGATCGTGCTCCTTTACTGGGAAAGAATATTGCATACCTTGCATGTCCAACAAATTGCTCCAATTCCTCAACATACGTTGCCTTCAGAATATGTATATCAGCAAAATGCAAACCAGGGTTTCGATACACCAGCACCTTACCAGAGACTTGGCCATTATCCCTACATAAACCACCAAAATAGGCAACATTATCAACTATACAAACATGATATTTGGAAATTAGTCAGTAATATTTCATTTAGTGGATAAACACATGTCTTTCCTCGACTTTTTGTTAATTTGGACGTATATTAGACAAGCAAACAAATTATGTGGGATTGATGAGTAAAAATATCCCCCTTCTGTTCTCTAGAATCTTCTTCTTCTTGAGCATTTCTCTCACCTTTCCATATTTTCATTTTTTGGATTAACTCTGGTATCAGAGGATAAGTTACAGTCTTCAGGCTCAGTGGCTCCTATAAGGAATTAAAAAATGGCAATGTGCCACACCAGAAGAGAGAACAATTTCCATTAATGTGAAACTCTTTAGCAAATTACAAGGAGACTACAGAACCTAATTTTTCAACTTTTGCCAGCTGAGTAATGATGAGATCCAAGAAACAACTTAAGTCATCTAAGAAACCAAACGGATCATACCCCAAACAAAATCCTGAAGCATTGAGATCATGGTACTCAAAAGCGTGCAGATATTGCTTTTTTCCTCCAATTTTTTTTTTTAAAAAAAATTAAATCCCCACCAAATCTTTAATATGGAGAAACACAAAACTGAAGCTTACCACTAAGTTATGGATAAACTGAGTATTATAAACAAACAGCACTTTGCCGGCTATGTTAGTTCCTGCTTGAAGATTCAAGTCCTACCAAGGTTTGCTGGCATTTTCATTCACCACCGCCATTTAAATTATCATACGAGTTTATTGGTTCTATCAAATCACAGGCAGAATCAGATAACCAGGAAAAATTTCTTTATCAGGAGTTTAGCAGCCTTGGTATGACTTGAATGAAAAACTAATCGCACAAAAAAGTAAACTATGCTACAACTTACGTACAAGATAATGCACACTTCATCTTTCTTCAGTAGTCCAGTAGGATCGACTGTCCCCATCAAATAAAATGATTCAGGCGCAGGAAGTTTTCCTATTTTGAGATTTTCTTTCCCCTTCTTTATTAGACATTGCAGACTAAATTTCAAAAACGATTCTTCAAGGGGAACACCAGATGCAAGCATACGTGTCAGAACGAGATCATCCGTCTCACCAAAGTTAGAAACAACTGCATGTGAAGCAAAACAATATCTCAAATTTACATCCTTATTCATATCTCCAAGTAGTAAAGAAATAAACCTAATAAATAAAACTTGTAAAAAAGTGACTGGCTATGCAAGGATTGGCACTGGCGTAATTAAAGTGAACAAAAAAGCTGAGAAAATAGAGTTAAACTAGAAAAATGTTTTATATAATTGTTAGCGCATCTTTAGCAGATGGTGAACAGAGTTTCAAGAATACCCGACATGATAACTAGTACAACTCAACTCAACTCAAGCCTTAATCCTAAGTTCATTTGGGTCGCCTTGCAAACTAATTCCTACATCCCTAATAAGTCTTCCACTAAAATCACAATGCATATACTCCAACATGAGAACTAGTGAAACAACAAATATGTATTGCCAGAAAAATCACCTCGCAGAGCTGCAACCCTATTTGTGAGGGTGCCCAGTGCATCTTTCAAAGCATTATCCAATATTTCCAGAAAGAACTCTTTCGGAACTCCACCATAACTAAGTAGTGCAATAAGATTCCTTGAAAACTGTGCTCTCTTTGGCCGATGGCTACAAAAGAAAAATCCAGAAAGTTACGAGGTTTTCTTTTGTTAATAAACCCATGGTAATGTACAAAAATAGGCAGTGCACTGAATTTCCTCATTAAGCGTTCACTCCAACAAACCAAGTTTGTAACAAGGAAAGTGATTCCTTGAACATTCTTCAAAGGCAACCCCATTTGTATGCATCTCTGATTGTGATGTCATGATAAAATAAATTCAATCAATATAACGCAACTGCAAGTATACTTCCAATTGTAAAGTAATAATACTTCTACTTTTGAGCCCAGAGATTATTCCACACCTTTACAAGGCCTAAATGCCAATTGAAACAAAAATGCATCAAGCTGTTCAAGGAAAAACGGGTACAATGATGATAGAACTAACGATCAGTAGAACACTTAAGGGTATGCTTACCTTGTTCCAACTATCTCTAGTGAATTTTTTGTGCAAACACTTGGTGTTGGCGCTGGCTCAACTTTATTCATGGAGGGTCGGATCTGCATTGTCCCAGGAAGAAGCTGCAAGTTGAAGAATAAGAATTACAAAATGCGAGTAAAATCATAACATAAACGATGAAAGAAACCCTTAAGCAACTGGAGATCTAGACAAGTTAAATTGCGATTGATATCTAGAAATGCTAAAACATACCATATCAAACTTTTCATATTGAAGAATAAGATCGGTCAATGATCATCATGCAAAAGAATCTCTAACTGGAACTTTCATTTAAGCTTAACACACACGTACGCAAACTTACAAGAGGGTTAACGTAAAGGTTAAAGAGGTCTGCATTCATATTAGATGTAGCCACAAATACA
>CANXYA011312730.1:0-10515 GCA_948193465.1 Acalypha hispida
CAAATTGATCAAGTTTATAGTAAACATTAAGAAACATTAACACAAAACATGATTAAATGAGTTCTATATTGAAATTAATTAAAGATTATATTCAACAACATCTTCCTAATATTTGATAAAGGAAATTAGTTCATGATAATAAGATATGTAGCAACCATAGTAAAATTGACAAAAATCAAAAGTATAAATAACACAAGAGTTAAAGGTAGAAATTTTGATGGTCAATCTCAATCTCCATAATTGGTTCTCTTAATTAATTTTGAAGCACGACTTATGATTTTTTCTCTGACGTTAAAAAAAGGGAATTCATGTATTAAAAAAAGGAAATTTCTATTTTCACCACTAAAATGGCTAATTACACCACTTATTTACAGTTTACACATGTGAGTAAATTACCACATTTCTCACATATGTGAAAAATGGAGGCCATTTTAATGATGGAAATAAGAATTCAAAAAAAAAAACATATATTTACGTATAGATGTTCTACATAAACAAGATGAAAAGATGTAAATGGTTTAGTAAAATATTGAGTGAATTACCGAGCTTATTAAGGATAAATGTGACATTAAATCATATATATTGGTTGTTATAATAATAATAAATGTATAACTCATAACAAAGAGAAAATTGCTATATAATACTCCCTCGATCACTTGTTCCTTTAGATACGCAAAAGTGTTGCTTTTTGAGAAATTCAATAAAAACTCATTTGATGTTAATTTTTAATTAATTAATAAATGAAAATTAATTAGAATTAGAAAAATAATTGAGTTATCATGCAATATAGTTGTGAGCGAGTCGGTTTTTGCCGTCCGTCCAATATGCTACCCAACACTATACATGCAAAGCATGCCGGTAAATAATCTGTTTTTGGATTGTCAACCGTATCATAAGATGGTTAGGAGTCGCCACTAGTGCTGACCATACACGGGGAAAAATATAATATGGTCAGCACGTATGTGATATATATACCTCATCATAAAATTTAGATTCGGTCTACAGGCCTACTATTCAATACGCTATATTGACATTTAAAACATAATTAAGCAATTATTTATTACATTTTTCAAGCAAGTATTATAATTACATAAAATTACATCAAAATCCCTATTATACAATCTAATCCAACAATACAATCAAAGACAATCAAAATAAAACTCTAAGTCTAATTAATTCAAATCTAGGACAAAAGCCCTAAATTTACTCTACCACTGGCCTCCTTTTTTAACCTGCATGAATATCTCAAAACATACAATTATATATATTCCAAAGTATATCATACAAATCATATAGAAGCATATTAAATCAAAGTACAAAACAAACTATATAAGTCTTCCTAAGTTTAGATCTATTTTAACCTAATTTACTCAAATAATGTGATTTAATCAAATTAATTAATCTAATTAGTTAAATTAAAATCTTTATTAATTAATATAAAAAATTATAGAAAATAAATTAATGTTAAATTACCTAAGCAACTATTCCTAATTGAATTTTATCATTTAATCAATTAAACGAATTATTTAGCATTCCAATATACTATAAATCACATTAAAACAAATTAATTAAATTAAATTAATAAACCTAATTATAAAATAAATTTCAAAAACTCACCTCTTATTATTCTAATTCATTTCATACTCAAATCAACATAAAAATCATCAAACAACTCATCAAAATAACAGATCTATTAATATGAATTTCCTTTTATGTGATTTAAGACAATTTCATTATAAAAATCACAAAAAATAGCAAATGAACTCCAAAATTAAAATAATTACATATTTATGTTTAGAAAATATGAGAAATACTCGCAACTAAGAAATGACAGCATACAAAGCGTGGAGGGACGCATGACAATGCACACTACCGAGTGGGGTACCACTCGGCAATAGGTATTGCTGCATGGCCTCACCGGCTACACTCTTTAACCAATTTTAACACGCAATTTAAGGCACAAAAAATCAATTAAACAAGCAATTAACGAACAGAAATGAATAAAATGGCATGCAAAATAAAGATTTATACAAAAAAAACCCTCAGATTTTACCTTCGGATTGATTATAATCAAGTGTATAGCAACTAAGATTTAATGCTAAACTAACCTAAATCAACCTCACTTTTCTCTCAAAGATTGGTGTTTGCTCACGAATTTTTCTGTAAAAGTAGCTAGCCTCAGCACATGAGATTCCTAATTAGGGTTCAGAGCTGAGAAATGACTTGCATTTATAAGAGAAATGACCTAAGATAGACGGCTAGGATTGTATTTTAAGTTTGATCTAACGGCTCTAATTTTAAAACAATTTAATGGCTAGAATTGAAAATAATGATGTCACTACTTTCAATTAGAACCCTAGGATGTGTTGATATCAGACTACATCGCTTTAAAATTAAGAATCGACCAGAAAGGCTCAATTGAAAAAAATACAAAGAAAATGCCCAAATTAGAGTTAGGCCACACGGCAATGTTCATTGCCGAGCAACCAACCCGCGGCGGTGAATATTGCCGCGTGAGCCCTTGTTTTTAAAAATCATTTATTTACTTTTTATTTTTATTATTTTTATTTACTAAAATTATTATTATTATTATTATTAATTCAAATTTAACTAATCCTATAAACCAAATGCTCAATTAAACTGCTAGTTATCATCATCGGGTTCGATGCGCAAATCGAGGGTTAACAACGTATAGTCAGAGTATTAAAGTACAACATTGAATTTAAAGTGATTGAATCGATAAATAAATAAAAGAAAATCGTGTTAGTCAATAAATTCATATTTAAAAGAAAATGTAAACCAAAATTTAAACTTTTCTAGATAAATTCATTTTTTAAATAATATATATTTAGCCATCTATTCTAAATTTAATGAATAATAATTCATAAACATGACTTCTTTTATTAAAGTATGCGTAATCTAATATTCCAAAAATAAATACTAAAAGTGTTGATTTTCATGGGATTAGTTTTTATTTAATATTTGGATTTTGTTAGTTTATTATTATTGGCATACTAATAGCTCCATGAGAAAATAAAACAAACATTATTTTGTGGATTGGTTTGTAAAAATCAAACTGCATGTTGGACTTATATAAGCTCGACCCGGTTATAAACCAATCAATAATTAATAAATGTTATAAACAAATCAATTTTATAGTTGTAATATCTATTCTCAAATATGTGTTAAAATTCTATGATATGATATTTCAAACAAAAACAGAGTGTAATATTAGCTCCGCCATGCTTTCTCCCGAAAGGCGAATCACTCGGATGGAACGTTGTGTTTTCAATGGCGAATGAGTGAGTAACGTATACGAATTTACCATTGGTAAGTTGAGGAGGAAAAGTAGGAATCCGTCCGAAGAAAGGTCCACGTCCAGTTAGTTTGTTGGTACTCGACTTAATTTATTAACATGTTTATATATGTGTTTGTGAGTTTGTTTATGTTCATTTATAAAATTTATAATCGTATTTTCATTAATTTTTTACAATTATATATTAAATTTTAATATCTTTAAATATAAATTATTAAAATTTATATATTTTATTTTGACTATATTAAAATATAAATATTTTTCTAAAATTTTCAGAAAATATATTTTTATTAATATTTTAAATAAAAGCTAGAATTTCAGTAAATAAAGTTTGATAAATATTGCCCGCACAGGTTTGGTCTAGTGGTCTAGACCTGAGCCATCTCGGCGCCAAGGTTGTGGGTTCAACGCCCGGCTATGCGCTTTCCTAAATATGGAGTGATTGGATTGGACTACTGACCATTATAACCTAGATTTATCAGATATGTGAACTTGCGGGCAGTTCATATCCCGGAATTTAACAGTGATTATGGGCTTCAACTTAGGAGAATGGGTCCTCCTCATCATAAAAAAGTTCGAAAAATATTTGATAAGCTCGCAAATACAAAATAAATATTGCTACATTCAACTAAATCTCAAATTGTTTATAAATAATTCAAAATGAGTACAAATGTCAAACTCATTGGTTAAAATAAGTCAAATTTTACCGATTTAAATAAAACTCACTTCATCCTCCGCTTGTTCGCTCTCTGTTTGCATATTTAAAAATTGCAATAATTGTCACATTATTATTATTATGGCCGCGTGTGAATTCTATTTGACTATTTCTCAGGGAGTTGTATCTTGACCCAAAATTATTTTCTTCATGTATATACATATATTAAATTTTTAGAAAGTCAAGTCATTTCGATTTGATCTACATCTTTTGTAACAATGAGTTAAAAAACGTTGAGAAGCTTGACTAAAATAATTTTAGTTAAAAAAATTTTAACAGTTAAGAAAGTTCATGAATTATCTAAAAATGTTGAGAATTCTGACTAAAAATATTTTATTTAAAAATTTTTCAACAGTTAAGAAAGTTGATAAGTATAGAAAACAATTTTGAAATTTTGAGTTACCTAAGCTTATGAAAAAAAAGTTCATGAATTATCAAATGGCTCATGTAGTAGCACCTTAAAAATAAATTGTTTATCAAAACTAAACCTCAAAAGCGAATTATATCAATAAAAAAGTGATTCATAAGCTTAGAATAATTTTTACGATTAAGAAAAGGGCAAATTTGAGTTTTACTCCAACTAACTGTTTTCTATTGCGTTTTGAATAATTAATTTAAAAATCCATATATTTTTTTTTTTTACTGTTTACACTCTGTATGTGAAAAATGACATTTCAGCTCAATTAAATACTAAAACTAATTGACAATCATAAAATATAATTTTTAAATGTTTAAAATAATATTGATTCATTTAATATTAAATTTTATATATTATCCAGAAAGATAAATAAAGTTTCATAATTTTTTAAATAAGGACATTTTAAAAAATAATCGCGACATTATATGATTTTATCCAAATGCAATTACAAACTTTACACAATATATTTTGTGATAAACTATTAATTTTTTTTAATTTAATTGAACAGAAATATCTTTTTCGATCGTATAGAAGATAAATAATATGAAAAAAATAAAATATAAAATTTTAAAATTAATTATTCAAAAACAGGAAATAAACGGTTAATTTGAGAAAAACAGAGGGCAAATAGTATAAGATACAAGCGGCAAACAGTTAACTTGAAAATAATACTATATACCAATGTCTTTATCGGTAGAATATAACTAAATTAAAATCAAATAATCATTGTATTTAAATAATTCATTAAATAACAACAGATGCACAAAAAAACATTTTACTCCTCCGTTCCAAAAAAAATTCAGGTTTTCTTTTTTTTACGTTAAAAAAATTGTTCAATTTTCTTTTTAAGTAAATAATTGGGGTGATTAGTAGTAATTAATGAAGTATTGTAAATTACTCTTATTTTATGTTTTATGCTAAAAAAACATTAGTGATATTTTAGTAAATATAAAAAGTAATAATTTTTTTTTCAATGATTAGTGTTATTTTTGTTATTTTTTCAAATGAGACTATTTTTTTCGATTGAGGCAGTATTTGTTTTATAAGAGATAATTTTCTAAAAGAATAATCTTGTACCATTTTAAATATTTAAAAAATAACAGAACGAAACACAAAAAGAGTATACGATGATAAAAGCTCAATTTGTTTATTGAATTTATCAAATTTCAATTTGTCAATTTCTATACGACTTGGTATTTTTTTTTTTCTCAAATTAGCCAAAAAAAAAGTTACTTTCTTGATTTTAAGTGATAATTATTTTTAAATGTTTATTTTTAGAAAATATTTTAAAACTAATTTTAATTTTTTTTGGTAAACAAAGGGGCGAAAACGCCCAAACAAAAACAAACAAATTAAACTACTTAAACATTATTAACACTATAATCCTCCATAATCAAACGATTCAACTCCGAGAACAAAAAGGAAGAACTGCAACTCCATAATCTGAGAACAAAACTTGACGAGAAAGCCAATCAGCATAAAAATTAGTTTTGCGAGAAACTAGAGAAATCGTAATCTGAATAGAGGAAGCCATTAACATCTTAATATGAGCAATTAAATCCCTGGCTGCTCCATAAATCCTCTTAGGAGATCGAAGATACTTTTCAACAAGCATAGCATCTGTGTCAACAATAAAAAGAGAATAACCTAATGAAATGGCCAAGAAAACTTTCGAATAAACACCCTAAAGCTCTGCTTCTAAAGGAGAGAAAATGTCAATCTGGTGAATTAAACCAATTAAATATTTCCCATTACTATCACGGAACACTCCTGCAGCAGCGGCATCACTGGAAAACTGATCACAAGCACCATTAACATTAAGCTTAATCGTATTAAAAGGCGGAGGTTGCCATGAGGTAGACAAGCTTGGAGGAGGATGCCTACCCTCCAACCAATGTTTATTAGTCTCAATAAGAGTAATATCCCTACAAAGAGAGATAATAGCCGAGATAGGATCGATTTGAGCAATATCACCTTGGTTCCAATACCATTAATTTTGCTAGAACCAAATATACCAACAAGTAACTCCATACACTAGTTTCCATGAAAAGCCATGCACAATATGGCTTAATTTCAAATTAGCAAGCATCCACCGTGAGCAAGGCATATTATAAAAACTAACCCAATGACTTGAATGAAGAAAAGAATCCCACTGTCGAGAAGTAGAGACGGAATCACGGATAGCATTTAATGTAGTCTCCTCATGGAAATGGCAAAGAGGGGAAGATTGCTCGCTAGAAATGTGACGTTGTGCAAGGAGAGACAAAGTGGGAAGACGATCCTGAATAGCTAGCCATAAAAAACTTCACATACGTTGAGGACCTTTTCACTTCCAAATATGTTTAAAGACCATCTCATTATAAGTATGAGTTGCACCTGAAATATGAGCATAGGTAGATGCAACAATATACTTTCCAAAATGTGAACCATTCCAAATCATTCGATCTAGATCAGTAGAAATAGGAGGGCTAATAGCCCGTAAATGCTGCAGGTGATAAAAAGTGCTGAAACATTTCCCAATTCCAATCACCAGAAGTAACAAATTGAGCTACTGGCAGGTGGTAGAAATGGAAGCAATATATAACACATGCATACACTTAAAAAAACATGTATCACTTTGGTTTTTTATTCGAGGAAAAAATATTCTTGTTATCAAGGTATGACATCTATTTTCTTATCCTTTGAAAACTTCAATTTTTTTTAGTGATAAATTTTTGAATAACCAATTTTAAGTATGAATTATTGATCAATTAATGTTACTATCGTCACAGGAATTTCAACAGTCTCTATCTTATAATTTCTTTTCTAATCCATATTTTTAAATTCTTTCTTCATTTAGTCGGCCACTAATGGAAAGTATTAATGGAAGAATGCTAAAATTCATCTCTAAAATTGCGATGAAAGTTAAAAGAGCCAATTTCAACTTTTAGGACTAATAGAGTCCATCAACTTATTATTAAATATCAAATAAGTCTGGAAGCATTAAAACTACTAATCAATAATTACTATTAACTGAAAAAAAAATAATTTTGTTTATAAGTAACAAAATAAAATCTTTTACATGCTTTATTTTCAAAAATTTTAAGATTATTTAAGATGTATCATTTTATTTTAATACTTCTATTACAATATAATTTTTTTTATAGATGGTAACTAATTATTGGAAGTTTCCATGGTGTTACCTTTATTTTAACATTTCTAGAAGCTTTGCTTCTTGTTTCTTTCTTGCCATCTTCCTCGCTTCCGTTGCCTTTTAGATGAACGCGTTTTCTATTTTTATTATGGAAATAATCTTTCTTTGATTCGCCTCTCCTTTCTAGATTTATAGGAATTTACTTTCTTTCCATTGATATAGATTAATTCCTTTTGTATTTGACCATCCTCTTTGTATATAAAGAGGTTGTAATTTCTTCTTGTTTCAATGAAAAATATCTCTTAACCCTAATTCTTCTTATCAAAAGTCATATAGTATCAGAGCATACATGTGTAATTGTTAACCCTCTATTTGTGCATCCAAAACCTGATGATGATAACCAACATAGATCTTATAAGTTTGATGTGTGGAATCAAAATTAGGAAGTCAGTCCATGTTTATTTAGGTCTTAGAGTCTTTAGTCGATCGTAGGCATTCGATCCCGTGTCATTCGATCCCGTGTCTTTCCGAGCAAGGAAAAGAAAGCAAAATCAAAGGAAAAAATAGGTAGACTCACGCGGCAATGTACATTGCCTCATGGCATCTTGTGTATGGGCCAAAGTTTTGGCCCATTTTCTGAGCCTATAATCGAGTCTTTTCTGGAATATTTGAACATAGACTTAATCCTAGGTTTGCAAACTACCTAAACACGTCATCTCTACCCATCCTAGCCGTAGATTTCATTATCAAACACAAGTCACAAGATGGCTGGTCACCTTGATTTTTGTCTGTCGAATTTAGGTTGTTTTCTTTATAAATATTAAATAAAAATTAGGGTTTATGGTCTCTAAGGTTGAATTAGGATTCGAGTAGCAGAAACACAAAAGAAAAACCAAACAAAAATACAAAAATATCAGTAGTTTAGATCAAACACTAAAATTCAAAGAAATTGCCTAGTTAGCTTAGGTTGATTCCATACTCCAACTGTGATCCATTCTTAAGGTAAATTCTGAGGGTAAATCTTTTATTTGTAATTTTATTTAGGTCATATTTTGTGTTATTTTTATCAGTTAATTCGGTTTCTGGTGTTTTTAATTACGGATTTTTTATTAAAAATTATTTAGTGTCGCGCGGTAGTGTACATTGCCGCATAATTTCCGCCTCTTTATTGCTTTAAAATTTCATTGCCGCTCCTATTTCTTTGTATTTTTTACCGTCTCCTAATTGTGCACACGTAGTTTGATGATTTTTTGAGTTCATTTACTATTTTTTAAGTATGTTACAAGTTAAATTGTCATTAGGCGATTTTGCATGATTCATATGTTTAGATCATTTATTTTAATGTTTTAATTGCTATTTTTAGAGTTGAATTGAGTTAAAATTGATCTAGGACAGTAGGAGGTAAGTTTCTGGTGTTTGATAAATAATTAGGGTTTTATTTGTATAATTATTATTTGATTATAACGTGATTTATGGTTAACTTGCATGTTAATTAATTGATTAATTTGATTTAAATGATAAAATTTAATTAGGAACAGTTGCTCAGGTGATTTGATATTAGTTTATATTCTGTAATTTTTATTAATAATTAATAAAAGATTTAATTTAATAATTTAGATTAATTAAATGGACTAAATTGCATATTATTTGACTATTTAGGTTAAAATGAATTTAGACCTAGGAAGATTATTCCGTAAGATATAGATATAGGGTGGTTTGTATGATATGATATGATTTTATTGATAAAATTATTCATGAGATGCTATAGAATATTTGTTGTATTTTGTAAATTATTTCATGCAGGTTAATGGAGGCTGGTTATGGAGTTAATCTAGGTTTTACTCTAGATTTATAATACATAGATTAGGATTATATGTTTGCTTGTGTGATTATATTTTATTTGGTTAGAATGTAATTAATAGGAATTTGATGTAATTTTAATAATTATAATACTTGCTTGTAAAATGTAATAAATAACAGTTTGATTATAATCTTAAAACCAATAGAATACGCGATAGGCCTAAAGCCATTTGAATATTTCGGTTTGTAAACTAGAATTGTCCCTAGTGGAGTCGCCACTATGAGAGAGTCGGTTTTTACCGCCCGTCCAATGAAGGACCTAACACTTTTCATATAAAAAATTTATGCCAGCCAATAATCTCGTTTCTCGGATTGTCAACCACATCATAAAATGGTAGAGTCGTCACCCGTGCTGACAATTCACACGAGAAAAGGTGTGATATGGCCCACATGTGTGTGACCTATCCACCTCATCATGAGATCTGGATCCGGTTTACAGGCCTAGTATTCAATACGCTATATCGTTTTTAAAATTAGAACCAAACTATTATTTACATTTTACAAGCAAGTATTATAATTATAAAAATTACATCAATATTCCTATTAATTACATTCTAACCAAAATATTATATAAACCGTACATCAAGCATAAAAAATAACCTTAAAATAAATCTAATAAAATTTAGGCCAAAATGCCCTAAACTAACTCCGTAACTAGCCTCCATTTTATCCTGCATGAAATACTTTATAAAATAAAACAAAAATTTTATAGCATCTCATGTATAATTTTATCAATAAATTATATCATATCATGCAAAACCCTAGATCTATATCATACGGAATAATCTTCCTAGGTCTACATTCATTTTAACCTAAATAGCCAAATAATATACAATTTTGTCCATTAAATTAATCTAAATTATTGAATTAAATCTTTTATTAATTATTAATAAAAATTACAGAATATAAACTAATTTCAAATCACCTAAGTTATTGTTCCCAATTAGATTTTATCATTTAATCGGATTAACCAATTAATTAACATACTAATATACTTTAAATCATGTTTAAAACTAATCAAATAATTAAATCCAATAAAACCCTAATGTTAATAATTAAAATTCCAGATTTAA
>CANXYA011322400.1:0-11139 GCA_948193465.1 Acalypha hispida
TCAAAGGGTAGCTTAACAACAATCACCACCAATTCAACCACAACAAGTTACATAAGATGTTGGGTTTGACAAGAATTATGAGAGGGTTAAGAAGCAAGCCAATGATTTCATGGGAACTACGGATCTGGAAGAAGCAGAAGGATGGTTGAGAGACACGAGAATAGTTCTTGATCGCATTACTTGTACTTTGGAGCAAAGAGTATTGTATACCGTGTCTCTTTTCAAGAAAGATGCTTTGGATTGGTAGGAAATACTGCCGGGGAGTAGAGCTAGACCTATGATGATGAATTGGGATCGATTTGTGAAATTGTTCAAAGACAAGTATATGCCGGAGTATTACTGAGACAAGAAGAAGATTGAGTTTTTGACTTTGCAATAAGGAGACATGTACATATCTGATTATGAGGTGAAATTCACAAGATTGTCAATGTATACACTAGAAGATCTGGCTATCGAGGACTTAAAAAGAAAAAGATTTGAGATGGGATTGAAGCTTAAGATCAAGGAAAAGATAGCAGTAAAACCTCCAACTTATCGTGATCTTTTTGAAGCATGCACTAGAGCTGAGGAAACAATGAATGTAAAGAATGCTTTAGAAGCTAAAAGGAAGAAAACTAGTGGAAGTTTTAGTGTACCAACCAAGCCAAGTGGAGGATTCTTTTCAAATAGAGGTGGTCATTCTCAAGGTGGGAGTTATAGAGGAATAGGTTTCTCATAACAAAGCAAGTCCACTAGTTCATTCACTCTAAGAGGTGGTTATGGAGGGAGATCGGGAGGTAGAGGCAATTGGAACAAACCATCGGGAAGTGTGTCATCTCCTACTCCACCATGTCCTATATGCAAAAGGCCATATAACGGAGAATGTTGGGGACCAAAGTCATATTTCAATTGTCATGAAGAAGGACATTTAGGTAGAGATTGCCAAAATAAGCACGGTGAAAGTGGAAGGGGTGATAATATGAGGCAAGCAAGTGTGAGTTGAGGTAGAGGAAGAGGTAAAAGTTCGGTAACTCAAACGACTAATGTGGGTCAACCTCAAATGGTGTATACTAGAGTTTATGCAACTATAGTTCATGAAGCACCATCAGCTCTCGAAGTCATCAACGGTACACTCTCAATTTGTAGTCTTGTAATGTGTTGTTTGATCCGGGTTCAACATGTTCATTCATATCGCATGATTTTGCATTGCGCACTCATGAAAATATTGAACTATTGGAGTATGATATATGTGTTTCTATGCCGGTTGGGGGTGTGATAATTGTGAATACGATTGTTAAATGTTATGCGGTAGTGGTTGATGGTAGAACATTATATGGGGATCTAGTGGTGATTAATTTGAGAGATTTTGATGTCATTTTGGGAATGGATTGGTTATCCAAATATCATGCTATGGTGGATTGCTTGACTAAAGAAGTTACTATGGAGGTAAATGGAGAGATGAAGACGGTGTTTGTGGGGATGAGAAAAGCGGTTTCAAATTGTTTAATCTTGACGGTTGAGACTTTTCGATTGATTAGGAATGGGTGTGAAGCATATTTGGCTAATGTGATTGATACTTCGGAAGAGGTCTTGAAGGTGAAAGAAGTACCGATTGTGGAGGAACGGTCTTTCCTAACAATTGAACAATTTGGACATGAAATGGAGGAGGCTAATAAGGAATCACAAATGGTGCATACTTTGGTGGTGAAACAAGTCTTTGTGGTGGATGAGAAGGAGCAGATTGAGAGTTTGCCAGACTAGATTAAGCCTCTATTGGAGGAGTTTGCTGAAATTATGCCAAAGGAGTTACCTGCTGGATTGCCTCCAATGCGTGATATTCAGCATCATATAGACTTAATTCCCGGTGCGAGTCTACCTAATCTTCCACACTATAGGATGATTCCAAAGGAGAGTGAGATTTTGCAGGGGAAGGTGATTCGTGATTGGGATAGAGGAGGATTAGCTAGTCTTTTGGAGGAAGACAATAGTATAGCAGCTAAGCATATGGCAAAGAATTGGCAGAATACTACAGAAGCAGTTAGAAAGAACATTGACCAGTCTAATGCTAAGCATCAGAAGGAGAAATTGTTTGTTGTTGGAGATTATGTTATGGTGTTCCTACGAAAAGAGATTTTTAGTTGGCCAGTATAGCAAGTTGCAGTCCAAGTATGGGTCGTATCCAATTGAGAAGAAAATCAATGACAATGCCTATGTTGTTGGTCTGCCTAATAGTATCGGAATATCTAAGACATTTAATGTGGCAGATATTTTTCCATTTTATCCTAATGATGAGCCTTTGTATCCAGAAGCAAACTCGAGTATGAGTTTTTCTCAGGTGGAAGAGCATGATGTCGAGGTCGTAGCAGAGTCGTTCTTGGACTAGTTAGAGTCGTATTCTGACAAGATAGAGAAGAAGAAAGAGTGTAAGAGGCTTAAAAAAGCAAAAAAATTGTAACTTTTGACTTGGGATATTGATAAAACCCATATACCTTTCCGAGAACTGATTTTCGTGATCTACATTCGTCCCTTGGAGAGAAGCTAAACGTGGGCCCAAATTTCATTGTTTAGGACTGCATTCGTGGGCTTGAATTTTTTATCTAGTTTTAGACGTTTTTGTTAATTTATTATTTGGCTGGGATATTTTCACCTTTTCATCCTATTATGTTTTTAGGGTTTTATCAAACATTATATGTAGCCGCTTTCTCTTTTTAGAACAGCAGAATATTATTTTTATCCATTAAAGACTATTTTTTTTCAAATTTTAGATTTTGAGATTTTTTCTTGTTTTGAACGTTTATACTATGTCATATTTTGAGATTATTGAAAACTTAATCTTGGAATCTCCATGTTCGGTTTATATTTATATTCAGTTTGAACATTGTTCTTGTTTTTTTTTTTTTTTCCAAACAGGCATACAACATTGTTCTTATTGGTTTAGCATTTTGTGCTTGTGGAAATTTGAAAATTTCTTTTATACAATTGTCCTTTTGATCGATAAAGTCCAATTAAATGTTGAAAAAAATACAATTATAACTTCTAAGCCTTTCAGCAGGTCTGATAACAACGAGGGCCACCTCTTTTAGAGTTTGGAATTTTGAATTTAGAGGTCCAAGATAAATAGAGGTGTACTCGGGTCGGTTCAGTTCGATTTGGTACTAAAATTATTAAAACGGAACTAAATTGAATTTAAATGAGAAAAAACCAAATAAAACCATAAAATCAATAAAATCATTCGGTTTAGTTTTATTTTGTTTTGATTTGGTTCGGTCCGGTTAAAATTGAATAATTAAAAGAAATCAAATTTTAAATTTTATTTTAATTATTAAATTAATTTTAAAATTAATTTGAAAATCAAATATTTATAAATATACTTAAACATTAATATTTCAACTAGTTATACATATTTAACTAATGAAAATAGCATATAAATACTTATATATTTATATATAAAAAATATATATTTTTCATAAAAGTTCGATTTTCTCGATTGGGTTTTTACCTTTTATTTATATTTATATATTACAAAATATATATTTTATAAAAGTTTGGTTTTCGGTTCAGTTCGGTTTTCTAAAGTTGAAAATCAAACCGAATAAAAAAACCTTCGATTTTTTTATATGCAAAACCAAACCAAACTAAACCAAAATTCAATTCGATTCTGATTCGATTCTCCAATATGGTTCGGTTTTACACACCCCTACATATAGATAAAGAATCTGCTCAACAAATATTCAAATAATCAATATTCTATAGAGCCAAAATACAAATTATTGTTGAATTGATTTGTATCTTTCTGTTAGAAATGAAACTTGATTCAATGGATTTTACATTGGTGGAATTAATAAGCACGTGGATGGGATAAGTAAAATTAAGTTACTGTAAGAACTCAGATAAATCAATAAGGTTCAGATCCAAAATTATATTATTCAACCGCGTTTACTAATTTATCGAACGCGATTTAAACTAATAATACATATCAGTATCAGATAAAATTATTATTTAACCGAAATTATTAGTTTATTGAGATTTTACTGTACTTTTAAATAAGTTGTTATGTTTATACTCTCTATCTTCTTTCTCTAGTTTTTTTTTTTAAAATTAATTTTACCACTGTTGTTTATCTTTTAAATCGACATTGACCCTATTTTTTAATTAATTTATGTGATTTTTTTTCTCTCTTTGTCGAAAATTTTTTTCTCCCTCAAGAGATTTTCTCCTACAATAGTTTGTGTATTTTATTTAAGAATTTTTTTACCTTTTATATTTTCACTATAATTTTTTTAAGATGTTTATTTGTTTCTCTCTTTATTGATTTACTATTATCATTTTTTGGTAATTAAGCATTTTATTAATTAACTAAAAAAAAGGTCATACAAAAGAACAGTTGAAATAAATATTACAAATTACTAAGACTAGCTATTTCTAAGTTACAAGGAAACTTCTCAATTTAACTACAAAACTTTAGGAAAGCATCATTTCTAACCCTCCCACAATCTCCTCAGTAGTAGCATTTATTCCTTTAAAAATCTTATAGTCCCTGGCCTGCCAAACTCTATAAACAATCGAATAAAACACAAATATTCTAATTCTGGCTTGAAGGCTTTTACCAGCAGCTTTCAAAGTGAACCAACTAATGATGCGGTTCCAATCAAGGCTAACTCTGTTGATATTGAAACAATACAGATTCTTTTCCATACCTTAGTAGAACGAGAGCACTTGAAAAAGAGGTGAGAAATGCTTTCATTACAACTCACGCAAACAGGACATCTAACATCAGAAATTACCTTCCATTTCAAGAGTTTATTTTTGGTAACAAGTCTGTTCTTGATGGCCAACCAGCAAATGAAGTTGTGCCTCTTGATACCGACGTTGTTCCATATAACTTTACTCCATCTGCATTTAGCAACTCTTGGTCTAATCCAATCCCAAGCACTTTTAATTGAAAACAAACCATTTTTAGCATATTTCTAAGAAATACAATCAGTGATTTCAACAGAAAGATATAATGTTTTCGGAAATGTACCTCAGAGCAATCTGCAGTTCATGGTTATTACTATGCAAGCTGCTAAATTCAAGTTACCAAGGATCTCACCAACCTTGTTGTTTTTGATATTAGTAAGAATGTCCATGATATAAGGAAAAAGCTCTTCAACGGCAAATCCATCTAACCAAGGATCATTAGTGAAACCAAAGCTTCTACTATCTCAAATTATGTATTCAAAACCATTCCTAAACTTGTCTTGGATGGTAATAATGTTTTTCCAAAGCCAACTAAGGTTGGAAGCCTTATTGACGCTATAGATGCTCCTGTTACGAAGAATATGAAGCATATTCCAATCATTCCAGCTGGTTTTCTTGTCGGACACAATATCCTAAATATGCTTGCACATTGCAACCTCATTCTAGTATCTCATATCAACAATATTAAGCCCCCTCTTCAGACCATGGCAGACAGATTTTGTGCTAAGCATCTCCCACTTTACTATGCTTAGAACTGCTTCCACCCTATAAAAATCTATTACATATCTGCTCAATAGATTTGTTTACAGCTTTAGGGAGTAGAAAGACAGAACTCCAGAACACTTAAGTACTCCACAACACACTTTTTAAAAGTTGAAGTCTCCCAGCATAATACAAGTGTTTATTAGACCAACTGTTAATTTTAGATTCAAACTTACTAATCAGAGGCATACAAGTAGTCTTGTTCAATTTACCATCAGTGAGAGGCAAACCAAGATACTTAACTGGTAAAGACCCTACCTGAAACCCTGATATGCTCAACAACAATCTCTTATCCAAAATATGTTGAAATTATTATTTATTAACGAGATATTTCAAAAGATTTTTAGTTGGAATTAAAAAGTATTTAATAAGAGTTTATGTTTATGACTAATAAATGAGAAATTATAAACTTATTTACTAAGTTTATTAAGGAGGTATTAAAAATTATTTAATACTAGTAGGGTTTATATATATATATATATTTCTGTCAGTTTTTTTATCCTAGTTTTATACTAGAAGAGCCTTTTGAATCCTTGAGGTTTATGCCTTTATTAATATTATTCTCTTGTGTGACGGAATAAACCTTAAGGATAATGACAATATGTCACACTTCAGGTTATGAATTATTATGTTATGATATTTTTCTTCCTAATTATCCTACAAATTTAAGGTTTAATCCTCATATTTTACTACAAAATGTACACATTCGAAAAGAAAATCTATCTTTTACTGAGATTAACACTAAGACTTGAAACATCTTTGAAGTGGTCAAGAATAAATTTGATTTGAGAGACAAATTGACTTGTGGTTTTGCAGAAAATAAGAAGGTCGTCAACAAAAGCAAGATGATTAATTCTAGTACTAGTACACCCCTCATAGAAGTCAAAATCACTAATGATCATGTAATTTATAGCTCGAGATAGATATTCCACAACAACAAGAAACACCAAAGGAGATAAAGGATCTTCCTGTCTTAAGTCTTTTTCACTACAAAAGAAGCCATGAAAAGCGCCATTAATCTTCAAGGAGAAGATAGGAGTTTTAATACATACCATAAGCCATTTGATGAATTTGTCAAGAAAGTGCATGCCAACGATAAGTTCTTCAATAAAATCCGAGCTTATGGAATCATAAACTTTGCTAAGATCAACATTTAAAGCACACTTGGGCTTCTTTTTGTGTCTGTAATAGCCTTTAACCACTTCGTGAGCCATCATAATATTGTTAGTGATTCCTTTCCTTTAATGAAAGCACTCTAATTAGAAGAAACTATATCGATCATTTGAAATTTGTCTCATACGATCAGCCAAAATCTTTGAAATACACTTGTACATTACAGACACACAAGTAATAGGTCCGTAATCTGATAAAGAGGAAGGGTTAGAGACTTTTGGAATACTTGTTAACGCAGTCGAGTTAATTTCTTTAAGCAATTTACCTTTAAGAAAGAAATTTTGTACTACTTTAGTCACATCTTCACCTACAATATTTCAAGTCTGATTTACTATTATTATTATTATTATTATTGGCAAAAATGATAGTCATTTAATTTTTTAAAAAAAAACTGATAAATCATCTTTTTATCCTAACTTATTTTTATTCATCAAAATGGTATATTACCACGAACTCTTTTCAAGATTTTAGCCGGCGATATATAAGATTACTGTTATAAATTTTTCTTCAACTTAAAGCGTTACATAATAATAAATTTAATATAATTAAATTCTATAATTAATGAATGTGAGTTGTGCTCATTGCGAATTAAATAGCAATTTAATCAACACTTATTGAAGTGGTTAGAGCATCTCCAGTCCAGTTCTAAATTTAACTTCTATCCTATAATTTAGAAATACATACTCCAACCTTATGTCATTTTCTATACCAAATTTGATATTTTCTATTTATTGTACTAAATTTGGTATTTGAAATAGAAATTCCAAATCCAATAACCACCCACTCACATCCAATAACTGTTATGTTTAATTACAAAAATATCATTATTATTATTATTTTTATTATATACTTATAATTATTTAATTTATTTAAAAACATATTTTTTATATTTTAGAAAATGTCAATATTTTTATTTTTATATTTTTTTTGTTTTATTAAAAAATGCATTATTTAAAAAAATAAAATTTATTTTAGTATATGTATTGAAAAAGAAATACCAAATTATATTATTATTTTATATTTAGTTCTATATTTAATATTTTAAGTAGAAATTGCATTGGAGATGTTCAGAGAATATTGCCTAATTTTTTTATTTTTCTTGTTTAGAAACATAGGAGTTGTGTCCCTTATTTCTTATTTTTCTTATGTTAGAGATGTAGGGTTGTGTCCTTCATTTTTTATTGATGTAATGTTATTAAAATTTTCTTACTTAATTTATATTAAATCAATTCAAAAAATGTAATAGTGAATGTTCAGAAATTCAAAAATAAATTGTGAGGATTAAAGTATAAGTGGTGAAAATTGAATGAATGTATGTTCACGTTAGTTCTGTTACTGTTTACATCTAATTAGTGCAAAATAAAAAATCTAATTTAGCCAAAAAAATAAAAAATCTAATTAGAAATGTAATATAAAGAATTCTAAAAAAACAAAGAGATTTATTGGTATTTTAAAAAAAAATTATTATTTTTTTGATAGGTAAAAAAAAATTATTATTAAAGTGGATATTTAATTGACCGGGTGAAAATTGAAATCTCCCAAATTCTTAACACTCTTATCTAGAAAATTGAATGTAAGTATGTGGTTCTGTTCGATTTTAAATATTTTTTAAAATACCGAATCGTATCAAAATCGTACCGAAAACAAGATAAAAATACCAAATTTGCACCAAATAAAAGAGTGTCAATTCGATTCAGTTTTAATTTTAAAAAGTATGCAATTTTGTGGTTCGGTTCGGTATTAAATTTTATTAAAACATCAGTAACGCGCGGTGCGGTTTCTACCGACTCCACCACATATATTGTTAATTTGTGGTTGACGTCCACTTTTAATATGACAAATCGTGCTTGATTTATTTTTCATATTGTTAGAAACATGCAAGTTGGTTATTAAACTTATTAAGCTGGACTTTTTTTCCTTGTTTTTGAGTATTTAGAAATTTATGTTTGCAATAAACGAATGCATGAATGAGTTCTCTCAAAACGTGGTTACGCTAAAAATGTTTTACTCTTAGCACAGTTGTAAGTTGCATTGGAATAATTTAAATGCATTGTGACAATACTATTTTTATATCCTTTTATAAATTATACTGTAAAACTTCACAAGCAATTATGTATCAAATTTTAGTTACTCTGCCCTACTCACAGTGTGTTCAATTTCAGCTCCTCTACACAGTTTGCATTTTTTAATTATATTTTGCTTCAAATTAAAATATCACTCTTTTCCATTTAAAAATCATTAAAATGAAAGGTACTTGAATAATATTCAACACCGCGGGTCTCATTACTGGTAGTAATGAGAAATAAGAAATCTAATTAGAAATGTAATATAAAGACTTCTAAGAAAACAAAAATCTAATTTATATCTTTTTAAGATTTTATTATTTAACTGCATATTTATTTGACTAGGTGAAAATAATTGACATCTCCCAAAATTCTTAATAAATTATAAACTGTCTATCAGGACATTTAAAATCATTATGAAGTATACGTAAAGAAATAAAAAATGACTAAATACTTGAAAAAAGTTGAATACAAAAATAAATATGTACTGATGATGATAAAGTGATATAGTAAAAAATAGTAACTTAATTTATCATAAGAAAAAAACTTAATTTATATTTGAATTAAGAATGAAGGTGTGTTTGCATACAATGTCCTGTTCTAAAAATGGAGGCATAATTAGTTCTAAAAACAATGGAGGCATAATTGAAGATTCAAATATGAAAACTAGGGCTGGGCAAAATCGATTTCAAACTGCAATATCAACGTCTATTTTGGTACGGTTCGATTTTTTAATTTTTAATACAATGTAAGTATTAGTTTGGTTCGGCTTTAAATATTTTTTAAAAGAGCTATTAACTCAGAAAATCTAAACCTTTACGGGAATTTACAAATTTAAAATTGCAAATCTAATCCAATTTCACCTATATTGTTGTAATTATAGCCTAACTTTTAAAATTGTGGATCGAATTTGTGTCATTTCCTACGTAGGATCATATATGGGTTAGAATTTGATTATTTGACAAAAAAAAATGATATAAGGTGACTATTGTCTAAATAAACAAATAAAAAAAATTTAAATTCATCTATTAAACATTATTTTTCCTTTAAAATTCCATTTTCAATTTGTTTTTTTTTTCTTATTTGGACAAAAATCACATCGTCTCTTCTTTTTTTTTTAACAAATCATCTGACATCATGCTACGAATAATGCCCCATGGAAAAATCCAATGCTTAATTTTTAATTTGAAAAAATAGACTATAATTGTAACAACATAAATGAAATTGAACTAGATTTGTAATTTTTAAATGGTTGGGTTAGATTTACAAATTCACTAAAAATTTGAATTTTCTGGATTAATTTTGCCTTTTTAAAAATACCAACACCGTACATAAAAGAAGACAAAAATACCAAATTTACACATAAAAGGGTTCCGATTTGATTCAGTTTTGATTTTAAAAATTGTTCAACTTTGTGGTTTGATTTGGTATTCAATTTTTTTTTTTTTAAGTCTTTTCATTTTCAATATTTGAAATTGATACATTAGATATGGATAAATTGGATCGTGTCAATTCTCTTTTCTTTCTTTTGTCAATCAACGTTTCTTGTTATCTTTCTTTTCTTTTTGTCCCCTGTAATTATAAAAAAAGGCCCGACCACCTAGAATATAAAATGATAACTTTTCTGTCTTATTTTACTTTTACCATTCTTTTTTAATTATCACAACACAATCATAATATTCTTCAGAAATCTTTTTAAATTCTTCCTGTGAAAGAATATGGGGAAGTTGGCCATTTTTTTTTCGAAATATTTGTTTTGTTGATAGAAGGGACTTCTTTCATTTAGAAATCAAAATTTTAGCAATTGAGATACGTATAAACATAAAAACCGACTGCACACCTGACAACTTATATGTCTCAGGTAATAATACAGGATCCAAATCGGACTTTATTCATATTTGATTATTGAAGTATTGAACTACCAAATTAAGAACCTTAGTAAACGACTAAATAAAAACAAGCAACCTATATATCTCCAAGACTCTCAAAATCTGTTTCTACCGATTTCCAAATGCAAATGACATTTTCATAAGTTAAGAAGATAAGAAATGAAATCAAACGGATAGATTTTTGGGTCCATCTTCTTAATTAACGGGACAGAGAGAAACTTTATTTTATCTAAATTACATGCATTAGTTTTCATCTCGAAAAATAGTGCCTTTTGATTGATCAAGTCAAGTGGTAGGATTTAACTCTGTTTTGAAGACTGTCTTCTAGCAATAGCCCAATGATTGATAAACTCTATCAACTCGGGGAAGAAAACCTTCCAAGCATATAATACCCTTAACCATGGAGGCTCCACCAAGTACTTATCTCGTCGGCACACACTGTTCACCATTCCTTTTGCACATGATTCTTTTGATTCTACTGGGATTATCAAGTTTACGTTTCCCTAATTCATCAAGTATATATTATCAATTTA
>CANXYA011323827.1:0-11386 GCA_948193465.1 Acalypha hispida
CTCTTGAGGTAAATTCCTTTGCTTGTCTCTTGATTGTTCCAGTTACTCCTTTCAACAACTTAACCTCTAATTATTTTGTGCAGCCTATTGATGTTTGGTCAACAATCTCTGTTGTGCCTGATGATGAGCCACTGGATTTGAGCATCTTTGAGCTTCCCACTGTCAAGCTTCCAAGTGCAGAAGAACTGTCCAAGGCTTGTGAAACCATCGAAGTTATGGTCTCACTTGATGAGCTTAACTGAGGAACAAAGGGGTTCATTCTTGGCATCCTTGGAACTTCTAAAGTTAGTTGACCAATCTCCAATCTTTATTGATGTGCATGAGAAAGTCAACGGTCTCTTTAGCTCTTTTGAGGAAGCTACTTCACTTCAACAACAAGCCACTGGATTCATCACTTCATTCAATAAGAACAAAGATGGCTATGCTGCTTCTTATGATGAAAAGATAAAAATTTCTAAGGAACAGGAGGAAGTAAAGGCCCAGTAAATTGAGTTGGAGACTAAGATTGAAGAATACTTCAAAGCCATTGAGGATGTTAAATATCAGTGTGCCGCTCTTCTCCAAAAGGGCAAAGAATTGAAGCAACACTATGATCAGAAGGGCCGTGAAGCCACTGAGCTAAAGGATTTTCTTTTGAGCCACAAAGATGCATTTCTGCTATGGCAACGTGAAGAAGTTAAGGCTTAAACAGTTAGCCAACAGTGCGTTCAGACTTGGCAAGATATTGCCAACATTGATTTCAAGAACTTGGAGCCATCAAAGCAATGAAAAATTTAAAACAATTTCTTTTGTAAGAGACTGAGTCCTCTAGGCCGAATCTTGGCCGTTTTGGAACTACATTTTGTTTAGTTGGTCTGGGGACCAACTTTTGCTTTAACTAATATGACCTCTTTTCTTTCTATTTTTTTCCATGGTTTTCGATTACTTTATTTGTTCTATCTGGCCTTAAGTGTTTTCTTTACCCTTCAATTCATGGTCAAAATAAACTTTAGAGCAATATACCTCTCCAAAATAACTGAATGTTTGGAACTACGGTCTGTGTATCTTGTGAATAACCATTTATCCATCCTTCCGAATTAGCAAAAATTTTATTTCTAAACTAAGACACTTAAAACTAAAAACAACGAAAAATAAAATGCATGAAATAAACATAATTTTAGTGAAATGGCCGATAGGCCGAATTTCATTAAATTTCATCAAATAATTAAGTGGCTGAAAGCCTTCTTACAACATTTAAGCACAAATAACCATTAAAAAATAGAAAGAATTAAAACTAGTGGTTTACAATGGTTGCCTTATTGGCCTACTTGGTTTGTTGTTTCTCGATTGTTTCCCACATCGTGGAAAAATACTTCATCAGATATTTGCCATTGATGTATCGGCGATGTGGTGTTCCCTCTAAGCTGGATAACTAATAAGCATTCCCCTTCAGCACCTAATGAATTTTGAAGGGACCTTCTCAGTTTGGAGAACATTTTCCAAGTTCTCTATCTTTCGTACCAGGTGGAAGAATAACTTTCCAGACCAGATCTCCAACTTCAAATTTTTTCTTCATCATCCTCTTATTGTATACTCTAGCCACTCTTTTCTTTTGGACAATAGAGTTGGTCAAAGGTTTGAACCTTTCCTTTTCCAAATTTTCCAGTTCTATGATCATGGCTTCTGTATACTCCTTAGGTGTTAAGTTGTTCTACCTAACTATCCTCAGAGAAGGCACTACTATTTCCAAAGGTAACAAAGCATCGTGCCCAAATGTAAGGGCAAAAGGACTTATCCCGGTTGCATCTTTGAGGTCTTATATGCCCACAAGGTTTTCAGACAAGATCCTGGGCCAGTCATGAGGATTTTCTTCTAACATTTTCTTCAGAATACCTATGATTGCTTTATTAGAAGCCTCAGCCTGGCCATTTGCTTGAGCATAGTGAGGTGTGAAATTCATAAAAATGATTCCACAATCCTCAGTAAAAGATCACATCTCTTCCCTAGTGAACATAGTTCCTTGGTTAGTGATAATACTCTGAGGAATTCCAAAGCGATGGATGATCTTTTCGTTGATAAACTCGATCACATCCTTTTGCTCCACGTTTTTCATTGGAACCGCCTCAACCCACTTGGTGAAGTAGTCTGTAGCAACTAGTATGAAACTGTGGCCTTTGAAAGAGGTTGGATAGATCTTTCCAATCAAATCCATGGTCTATCCTCTCAACGACCAAGGTTTGATTACTGTATATAGATCATCTGCTGGTACCCTTTGTATACTGTCGTACCTTTGAAACTGGTGGTAGCCTTTTGCATATGTTACGCAATCTTTGAGGATCGATGGCCAAAAGTAGTCATGTCTCCGAATCAACCATCTCATCTTTTGTCCTGCTTGATGAGACCCATGGATACCCTCATGTACTTGTTTCAGCACTTCCATAGCCTTAGGAAAGGCTAAGCATCGTAGCAATAAACCATCGAATCCTTTTCTGTACAGCTCGCCCTCAATTAAGACATAATTCAATGCCTGTATTTTTGTCTTGCGTTTTACCTTTCCTGTTGCATTCTCCAGGTATGATTTGATGTCTGTCCTCCAGTCAGTTCCCACATTCAGGTCTATATCAAATGATTACCTCTTTCTGCAATTGATGGATGTCTCTTCTTCTGTACTACTATCAGCTTATGGGTAAGCTCTTCAGACATCCTCATGCCAAAAGCAATTTGTGCCAACTCATTGGCTTTCCAATTGGATTCTCTCGGCACATGAAGGAAAAAAGTATCCTCAAATGCCGAAAGAATTTGGATGGCTGCTGCATAATAGGGAGCCAAAGAAATGCTGGTACACTTATATTCTCAGTCAATTGCTTCAAGACTAATTAAGAGTCGCCAATAATTAGAACCTTTTTGGCTCTGAGCTCTCGTAAAATTTCTAGCCCAATCACCAACCCTGGATATTTAGCCTTGTTATGAATACACTCAAAATCTAGAGTAAAGGATAAGGCCATCTTCACCCCACTAGGCGAGGTAATTATCACTCCTGCGCCAGTTGAGGTTTTAGTACTTGAACCATCGAACTTTAGTACCCAAGGTTGGCTTTCTATGCCGCATATTGGTAATTCTTCGCTTTCCACCACTGGCATGTGTAACGATGGATGATCAACCAAAAAATCAGCCAAGTCCTGTCCCTTTACCGATTTCTGGGGAAAGTAAACCATATTGAATTATGCCAAGCCGATTAACCACTTGTCAATCCTTCCAGATATGACTGGCCGGTTCAACATGTATTTCATTAAATCGGTCTGGAAAACAATATACACCTTGTTTTTCAACAGATAATGCCTCAATTTAGTGCAGGCAAAATATAAGGTAAGACATAGTTTTTCAATAGGCGTATATCTAACTTCAGTAGGGAGCAAAATTCTACTTAAATAATATATAGCCTGCTCATGCCGCATTGGATTATTCTGAGCTAGTAGACATCCAATAGAATGATCAGCGACTGATATATACAATTTCAGAGGAAAACCCTCTTTAAGAGGCATTAACACTGGTGGCTTTGTGAGGTAGCTCTTAATTTTATCAAAAGTCAACTGCTGCTTTTCCTCCCATTTGAATTATGTTTCATGCCTTAGTTTTAACAAATTAGAGAATTTTTTTAGTTTTTCCGGGAAGGTTATAAATGAGCCTCTTGAAATAATTCACTTGGCCCAAAAATTTATGGAGTTGACGTTTGTTTTGGGGCGACCTAGCTTCTTGTATGGCCTTTGCCTTGTTTCTATCAACCTCAACTCCTCTTTGGTGCATGGGAAAGCCAAGAAAATTCCCTGCCTGGACAACAAAAGCACACTTTAGTGGATTTAATTTTAGCTGATGAACACGCATCCTCTCAAAGCTTTTTCTCAGATGCAAAATATGTTCATTCATCTTTTTGGAATTTACCACTATGTCATCAATATAGATTTCCATATGATGTTCGATCATGTTGTGAAAAATGGCATTCATTGCTCTCTGGTACGTAGCACCATCATTTCTCAGTCCGAGCGGCATCACCAACCATTCAAACATCCCTATTACTCCTGGACATCTGAAGGCTATTTTTGGAACATCCTCTGCTGCAATCATAATTTGATTATAACCTGAAAAACCATCCATGAATGATAGTAATTCATTCCTGGCGGCAGAATCAATTAGCATATCAACAACTGGCATTACGTAAATATCTTTAGGAGTAGCTAAATTCGAATCTCTAAAATCTACGGAAACACGCAGTTTGCCATTCTTTTTCATCATAGGGACTATTTTCGAAAACCACTGAGCATACCTAGTAGGCTTAATTAAGCTTGCCCTCAGCCATTTTTCAATTTCTTCTTTCACTTTGAGTTCAACCTCCTTAGACATTCTCCTTGGAGGCTATTGGAACAGCTGAAAACCAGGCTTGATGGGAAGCCTGTGTTTTACCAGCTCTCTACTCAGTCCCGGCATCTCTGAGTAATCCCAAGCAAAGTAGTCTCTGAACTCCTTCAAGATCGTGATGATTTGAGATTTTATTTTAGGTTTCAGAATTGAACTTACATACGTAACTCTCAGCTTATCCTCTGTGCCAAGGTTGACTTTTTCCAATGGATCTTGTACTTCATGTATTGAATCCACAAGCCGAACAGGAGCTTGTTCTACCTCCTCTAATTGTAATTCCTCAGTATCCTCAATCTCTTCTTCCTCACTAAGAATTTCAGCCCCATTTACTTCTATGTCCTCAGCTACTAGCTTGTCCAATATTTGCTGCACATTGAACTTTTCTATAGCAGTTGCAACTACTGTTAATTCCTCTTCAGTGTGTCTATTCATCATCATCAACTTCTTCGATGATAGGAGTACTTATCGGCCTGAGAAGCTCGATGGCAGCAGTTTTAGCTAGAAGATCTGTTTGCAATTCGATTTCTATCCTCAAGTCCTCCTTACCATTTTGCCTATGAACTTAATAGGTCCCACCCCCAAATCGTAGTACTTTACTTCAACGTTCTCTGAACCAGTATTGAAGGATTTGTTATCTGTCCAAATAACTTCCACCTCATTGCCTTTCCAAAAGAACAAGCATTGATGGAGAGTAGATGGTACACATCAATTTGCATGGATTCAGTCTCTTCCCAACAGTACACTGTAGCTGGCCGTAGAATCCACCACAAAGAAGGCAGACAAGTACCTTTTGCTTCTAATCCCAATCTCAAGAGGTAAAACTCCCAAGGTTTTAGTGATCTCTCTAGTGAAGGTAGAGACAAAATTTCTATTGCTATCAAATCTTCCTCTGTCTTGCCTATCTGATGGAGTAACCTGAATGGCAGTATGTCCACTGTCGATCCAATGTCAATTAACACCCTCAAAAAAGGCTTTTCGTTCAAATGAGCCTTAACATACAAGGGTTTCAAATGTTTTGTCATCTCTAGTGAAGGTTTTTCCATAATCACCCTTTTTGGTTGATCCGGCCTCAAGGCCTGGATCGTTACTCCACTACAATACCCAGGGGAATCAATTGAGGTTGCCCCCCAAGTATTCTGAATTTCAATGACATCTTCTTCACTAACCTTTAATGCCATGAATTCCTCAAGTAGAGTTAAAGTTGACGTACCGCAACCAAAGGAAATAGGTTTCCCGTTGAGAATATGGTTTGCATCAAATAACTCTTCATCTTCATAATCTTCCTCAGCTTGACTATCCTCAGCATGGCTATTTTCAACATGATTGTCTTTAGAGCGGTCATCTTTAGTAGACCTTCTCCTGAATTTGGATTTTTCAGTCACTTTTACTTAGGATTTTTCTAAGGTTTCAACATCTTTTCTCTTTTTATCCACTGCCCTCTGCCTCTGTAACCTTCATTTTTGAGTTCTGGTTAGATGCTGAAGGAACCTTTTTTATTGTACCCAGTGCCACTTGTTCGGTTTTGCTTGTTATGGAGCCATGAACCTGGGCTGAGTTTTGGTGAACTTTGGAGAATTCCTCTGTACACAGGTCTGAATTCTTCCTTTTGCTGATGTAACCTCTCATGGACAGGCCTATCTCTTTGCTGAATTCTAGAAATAGAAAATTAGTATTAACAATAATTGACTTTGGTTTAGAAGACCTTACCTTGGTTTCTGCTTGTCTAGAGTACTGCTTTAGCAATTTCTCCTTTTCTTTAATTTCTTTCTTCAGAGCCAAAATAGCCCTCAAGTCAAAATTTACCGAATTGACTGAAGCAATCGGTGGAAAAGGGTCCTCATCAATCAACATAGTTTCTTTCTTCTCAGGAAAGTTCAAGACCCCTTTGTTAATGAGGTCTTGAGTGATGTTCTTAAGACCACAACATGAACCAGTCGAATGATTGAATGAGTGATGATACTTGCAGTAATCTTTGCCTTTTATCTCCTCTTTGCTCAGAATTTTATGGTCGGGTGGCAATTTGGCAAAGTTGTTCTCCAACAAATAATCAAAGATTTGCTCCGTTTTGCCTACCTCAAACGTGTACTGTGTCTGAGCAATAGGGACTTGGGATATCTTCCAGGCCTCTAGTGTCCTTCTTTCTAACAAAGGACAAACACAAGAACTAGTGCTCACCAGATCAGCCACAGCGATTTCAGTGGCTCCAACTTCTTGAAATTAAGTTCCCATGGCGGCTTTCCTTTTTTAGTTTTCCTCTCTAAGGAGTTCTTCATATTCAAAATCCTTAGCCGCCAGTTCATAGAAATCTCTAAACTGCATGCCCTGAAATTTCTTTCTTAATTCAATATCTAGTCCACGCTGTGCCATCCTTACATATTCTACTTCTGGAAGAACGATCTTGCATCTATTCCTCATCTTCTTAAAGAGTGCGATGAATATGTATGTATTTTCACCCGGCCTCTGGGTAACTTTGGACAGTTCGGCAATACAAACCTCAGGTTCTGCCCTGAAGAACTGAGTGTGGAATTGTCTTTCCATTTCTTGCTAGGTATGGATAGAGTTCCTCGGCAGTGTGGAGTACCAAGTACAAACGATGCCTGTAAGAGAATTAGGGAACAACCTCAGTTTAAAATTAGAAAAATTTCATAATTGGCCAGTTTCCCACATTGTATTGTGAATCTGATGTGCTCCAATATGGATTGGTTATCTTCTCCAGAGAATAGTGAAAACTTGGTATACGATATCCCCTGGGGTAGGGATTATCTCTATCAACCATATTAGGGTAGGCCAATTTGTCTGAGGCTAGGTCCATATAGCTCTTGAACCACATCTTTTACAACACCCATATCCATAGCCATTCTTTGAGGCTGAGGCTTAAGTATAAAATCTTGAGGTCGAAAGGTACGGTGAACATTTATTGTGCCCCCCGAGCCTCTCAATGGTACCTTAGCATCATAAACTCCAGGCTGGTAAGTAGGATTAGTTGTAGCAAAAAATTGTTGAGGAGGTATTCCAGGCATGTGGTTTACACGACCTCCATTAGGTCCTCTGCTTGAGTTTCCTACGTCTTCTCTTTTGTGAGGCGGCACGTACCTCTCATCCATCGAGTTAAGGCCTTCCTCAAAACTTTCCCTTGTTCCTCTCGAAGCCTGTCCAACATTCTCAATTTGATGAACGACTCTTGGGCTAGGAGAAGATTTAGGAGTTTAAGTAGCACTTGCCATATGCTTTGATAAACCTCGGCTCACTTTGTTAAACTCGAAAGTCATGTTCTGAAACATAACTCTAATTTCATCGAGACCCTCCATCACCTGCTTGAGATGGCTGGTCTCATTCTGAGCTGCAGCTGTAACAGTTTGGCTCCCAACATCAGGTCCTGTTGGAGCGTTGGGTGCCTCTGGTTGTTGTGACTGTTCCTGAGGCACCAATTGTTGTTCGAATTGTTCCACATTAAACGAAACATAGCCTTCTTGTCCTGCTTCTGCAGGAGCGTTCGCTAAATTCTGGGATTCAGCCATTGGTTCTTTACCACTTCTTGTTCTAGGCATTATGCCTAAATGTGTCCCACTGGGCGTGCCAAAAAAGATTGTTCGCCACTTTTTCTGAAAGGGAAATGTGCGGGCATGCTAGAGACGTTACAATCTCTAATTTAAACTTTTACTTGACTTCCACAAACATATGGATTCCTGAGCTCCTTCAGCATCAGTACTCTCACAACTCTAGACACAATGTGAAAACGGTTTTTGATTTTTGTTTTAGAAGCTACTGTATAAATGTTTGTAAATAAAACAGAGTTAAAGGAAATGACACTTGGAATTGAAGATTTTGCATTTGATTAAAATTAAAACAGTTAATCGAAAGCTTGAAGACATTGTTTAAAACTGAAATTCATAAAGAGTTTGATTGCATTAAAAACTTGTAAATAAAAGAAATTACAGATGGTTTGTTTACTGGAAATTAAAGACAGAATGCTTAAAATTGGAAGTTTGGTATTTGCTCTGTTGAGAGTTGGATTGGCCGGGGTTTTGTTCTGTTTTCTCTTCTTGCTTTTATATTGCCTTTGAGGATGGTTTTCTGACTTCCAGCACTTTGCACATAGGAACGATTTTTGCTCCACAATCTTCCCTACGATCTCTTGCACTTTCAGTTTCTTATCTCAGGAAACCGTTTCCCACTCTATTTCAAATTCTATCGCTCCCTCCTCAGGCCTGGACCTTAAGATTAATACATCAATTTCCAGCCCATAATATCACATGGGCCCAATTCAAATGAAATTTTAATTTTTGGCATAAACACTATCTATGCATAGAGGTTGTTCTTTTGCTGATTTTGTAACTCATAATCATGATTGGAGGAGCAGGCTTAGGGTTGGCATCGAGCATGACAATTTTTCTCACATCCAACAGCTCATCGGTAATGTTCAGCTCGTTAACAACATTGATCATCCTTCTTGGTGCAAGTCTACTAATGGTTACACTTCACAATCCTTCTCTAAGTTATGGTTCTCTAATTTGTGTGTTATCCCTAAGCATTTTCCCTTTAAAGAAGTCTGGTCTTCATACGCATTTCCAAGAGTGAAGTTTTTCATTTGGTTAGCCTTAAAGAGACATATTCCTTGCAGCTCTTTTCTTGCCGTTAGAGGTGTTTGTTTGCTTTTTGGTAGTAATTGTTCTTTATGTTTGGAGATGGCAGAAAATGTTGATCATGCCCTTTTGTTATGTCCCACCGCTTGGTGTATTTGGTGTTGGATTTTAAAACAAGTTAATATCTCATGGGTGATGCCTAACTACATTTTGGTCTTCATTTTTAATTGGTTCGGGTTGTTTCAACACCACCGTTTTGTTCCTCGTTGGAGGATTCTGGGACTTACCATAATGTGGAATATTTAGAAAAATACAAATCGACGTATTTTTTCCGATGATGTTATTCATGCTGAGAGACTTTTATTCATGTACTTTGTAGATTTAGGAAGTCAGGTGCAATCTTTTAATTATTGTAACTTGATCTTTTTGATTGTACTATTTTGGTTGTAGATTTGTTGTTGTAGCGTTAAGTGTGCGAAAGTATCTTGCTTTAGTTCCGGTTTAGGCCACTTCTCGTGGTCATCTTAAAAACGTTCCATTACTTATAAAAAAAGTGGTTATTTTTAATATTTACTATAATATAACTGCCTTTCTAATATATGATCAATTTTGTCAATTACACTCTAAAAGATTTTTCAATTAACCATAATCACTTTTCCAAAAAGGAAAGCATATTATAATTTTGGAACATCAAAAAATGAAGCATGAACTATAATTTTGGGACAGAGAGAAAACTTTTTGCCCTACATAATTCTTTCATAGTTAAAAATGATACTTTAAGCCATTTAAATATAAAAATTAATGGACAAATATATGATATAATATCTAAGGTGTTTAAATTGCATTCGGTTGATTTTACAGAAAATTATAATTATGTTTTCAAACGTATTTTTTTTAAGTATTATATAATTTTAATAAAGGTTTTCAAATAATAATTAAAATTCTACATTAAACAAATCACAATTATTTTAAATATTTAAGAATGATATACAATAATTGATCATATAATGAAATATTGTGGCACATGATCACAAAGCTTTTTCACCTGTTACGTTAAAATTTCCTCCAATTCAAAATGCTTGTGCTGACATTTTTTATTCCTATAATATTGCATGTTTAAGATAGAATTTCGTATTTTAATTAGTCTCTTATTTTCTGTGCAAATAGTTGAGGGTGTTCAGTTTGAATATATGCAATTCCAATTCCATATAATAATAATGTAATCTATTTTATGAAATTCCAATTCCATATATAGAGTACTCGTCACCCAAATAATTTAAAAACTCAACGCGATATTCCTCAGCAAATAAGTCATCTACCTGGATTATTTTCAATCCGAACTATTTTTTAATTAAAAATGTCTTAACTGGATTATTTTTTTACACAAAAATAGTACGATCGATGTAAGAATGGCCGAAGTGTATATTCATATTTAGAAACTATAAGCTTGTCTTAATACATCCAGATCAAAAACTTATGATTTTGATCGATGCATATGATCTAAGCTAAAGAAAGTTAGGGTTACGTGGAGCAGAAGAAAATTACTCTTATTGATCAAGTTAATGAGTATTTGTACATCAATGTATCTGATAGAACTATCTAGCTACAGTAGAAAATAAAAATAACTAATCTATCCTACACTGACACATCATTACAGTACAAGAAAGAAAGATATATATGAGTGTTGGCCTCCCACAGCTCATGCACAGCTCATGAAACAAAATTTTGACTTCGTAGAAGACTAGTTGACTTGCTGAATTTCTTCAAACCTTCATATCACATACAACCCCCCTGCAAGCTGGAAGACACTGGATTTCAAGCTTGGACAACATGTTCTTGTGATTGAAGGAAAGCAATTCCTTTGCAAGCATGTCTGCAAGTTGACATTTAGAAGAAACGTACTCAGTCTTGATCAATCCTGCTTTCTGCTGATCTCTAACCACATGGCAATCAATTTCCAAGTGTTTAGTTAGCTCATGGAACACTGGATTCATTGCTATGTGTATAGCTACTTGGTTATCATAGAATAATGGGATAAGAAGTTTAACAGGAATCTAAAACCTTGAAGCAAATATACAATCCATTGAATTTCTCTCACAGCAACCCTCATATTCCTGAATTCTGCATCTACAGAAGATGAAGAAACAGTAGTTTGATTCTTTGTCTTCCATGAAATCAAGGAAGAACCGAGGAAATACAAAATCCACTAAGAGATCTTCTAGTATCCAAGCATGAATCCTAGCTGCATCGCAATAAGCTACAACATCAAAAGTAGACCTTGGTGAAGACACCCTTTTAAGTATCTCAGCAAATGCATTGCTACTTGCCAATGAATTTGTGTTGGAGAATCCAGAAATTGACTTAGTTGCTGGACTGCATAACTAATATCGAGTTTAGATAAATTTATATAA